>MU732377.1:95489-133101 GCA_026770625.1 Nicotiana glauca
TAATACTCCAGACCGCTTCTGCGATCACAATCCGCTTCTGCAGAGACCGCTCCTGCGGAACAAGGTCCGCTTTTGTGGAAAAACCATAGGCCACTAAGGGCCTCTTATGCGATCACTGAGCCGCATCTGCAGGACTGCTGAAGCGGCTCTCCCACCGCAGATGCGGAAACCACAGAGGACCTCATATCAGACCTGCTACAACACCTCCATTAACCCGATTAACCATCCGAAACCATCCCGAGGCCCCCGGGACCCCAACCAAAAACACCAACCCACTCTAAAACACCATACGAACTTGTTCCAATCATAAAAACATGTCCTTTAACACAAAAATCACCAAATTACCATGGATTCAAGCCTAAGTTTCCTTAAAACCTCCGAAACTAACATGCAATCAAAAACCCGACCAAACGATATCCGAATGACCTGAAAATTTGCAGACATATCAAAAATCACCTAACAAAGCTACTGCAACTGTCGGAATTCTATTCCGACTCCAGAATCAAAATCTCACCTATCAACCGGATTTCGCCAAAATTTCAACTTCGCCAATTCAAGCCTATTTCTACACCGGACCTCCAAATTCAATTCCGATCGCTCCCCTAAGTCAAAAATCATCTCCCAAAACTAACCGAACCATCAGAATTCGATTCCGAGCCCTTTAACTTACAAGTCAATGTCCGGTTGACTTTTTCCAAACTGTTCCTTCATTAAAGAGACTAGTCATCCCATTTCCTACCAAACTCGATCCAAATTGACTCAAATTCACCAAGTACATATAATAAAACATGAACAAGCATATAACGGGAAAAACGGGGCGGTAACTCACGTGACGACGGATCGGGTCGTCACACTTTTCTACTCAATTTGATTGATTCCCTTACCTTAGTTCCATTGGTACTTGATTCTTACTGACAATTCCTTGATTAGGATCTGATGAACCTAGTCTCTATTACGTATTAAGTACTTGTACTATGTTGAAATACTTCCTTATTGGTTATATTCAGCTTTATGTGATTTCTTTCCTTATTTAGTATTTGCATTGTTACCATTTAATTTAACTCCTTAATTAAAGGAAGTCCTTATATTGATGTGATTTTAATTAGTACATAGTTCCTTAATTACTGCTAAACTATAATTTTTTGCCTTATTTTCTACCTATTTTCAAGCTATAAATACCTTACTTTTTCATTAGCACACAGACGAAGATTCTTAGTTCTGAACTCTCACTTACACTAAAAAGAACACTCTCTCTTGCTCTACTGCTTCTACTGTGGCATGTTTAACTAAGTTGAAAGCCAAAGCTGTATTTTAAAAGTCCTGCTATCTTTCTTTACTACAATTGCTTTTTTGAACTGGTATGTATTGATACCCAATTTTTTCCTAAGTATTTTTTATACCCAAATATTTATAAATTAACATATTGGTGCATATATAAGCACACCCAAGAATTTTGGCATTTTAATGATTTTCAAAACCAATTTTGTTGCCTATTTTAGTACAACAAAATCTAATAATTATTCCCAAAATTATCATTTTGGCGAATAATTCATTTTATTCTCACATTTGCACCAAAATATAATTAAGGTAATTTTTTGAATATTTTTTTTTAAAATTTGTTTGATATTTAAAAAAAGAAGCTAAATTGCATAATTGTAATTATAGCGTATCTTGTAATTTATAGCATTTTATATTTATAAAATTAATCCCAGTATTTTTAAATTAATATTTATATAATATTCATTGACCTAGTACTTTTAATCTGCTCTTAAAATCTGTATTACTATTTTATAAAAACATTTAAAGTGAAAATTGGCTATTTACGATTTGGCCTCAATTGCATTTCAATTATAGCCAATTTGGCAACCCCAATTAACCCAATTTCAAAGTTCAAATTACCCAGCCCAATTTCAAATTAACCCGACCCCTGACCCGTGTATCCGATCCGCCCGGCTTTTCATTTAATCTAGGTCATTTATCTAAATGATCAATGACCATCTTTCATTCTTTCCTTTTTAATTTTACCAACCACACCCAACCCTAATCATTTTCTTACTACACGCCGCCCCCGAATCCCTCTTTTCTATCAATTCTCTCTGAAGCCCTCATAAACCCTAGCCGCCGCCTTTCAATTCCGCCCTAATCCATGGCCTACCATGGCCATCGGAGATGTGTAATGGCCTCACATGGCTCCTAGGTGTTCCCTTCTATGGTTTCACGGCCAAAATATTGGAGGAAGCTGGTCCAGTCGTTGCCTGACTTCCATTCATGACCTTTCTCCGGCCGTCCCTGACTTTTCTCCGGCCAGCCATGGCCATTCAAGTCAGATCCTTGGCGCTCCTGGTTAGATCGTTAATTTCCAAGGCCTTTCTCACCTTTTTGGGTTCTTCGAAACCCTAATCTTTGGAATTTTTTATTTTTCTTTCAGATCTTCTTTAGATCTATACTTGCCATGAATGTTTTAGTGCTTTCGCGAAAGTTCTTCAACTTTTCTTGCAAAAAACGACCTTTCATTAGGGGTTTTCCATTGAAGTTTTTCAAAAGATCTTTAATCTTTTAACGTGTTTATGTTTTGGCTATGATTTGTTCATGTTTGTTCTTCTATCTGTTTCAGCATGTTAAAAACCCTAATTCCTTTTTAGTTTATCCGAGTTCTGAAAGCTGCTTGTTTAAATGCGCATTTGTTCTTTGTTGCTGATTCTTTCTTCCTCGTTTAATTTGTTTAATTTTAAGTTCTTATCATCTTGCAAAACCTGGTTACTGTTAAAGCCCTAATTTTCTTTAGAAGTTTTCTCACTTGCTCCTACTCTGAGACCCTTTACTTGCTTCTATGTCTTCTTCACTATTGTTTCTATGTGATTACTTGACCTGCTTGACTATTGTGCTTCGAATATTTTCTTACTGCTGAACCCTAGCTTACCCTAATGCTACTATATATTTGTGCTGCTTCTTTTCATCAACATGTCTAACACTGCATGCTTGTTCATTCCTCGCTATTTATATCGTGAAGTGCATAATCATGTTCCTTTCTTGTTTGATCTTGATTCCTTTGATCTTGTGACTGATTGCAAAAAAGATTTTTTCTTACGAACCCTAATTTTACTCATCTGTTCAAAATTAATTGATTCACTTCCTTTATTGTGATATTTTACCTTGCTGAATCCTTTCCCCAAATAAGCCTATTTTGTACTTAGACTGGATTATTTACTTCATGTTTTTACTATCCCTTTTCATGGAAATAATCAATCTGCCCCCCAAAACTGATTTTCTTTCCTTAATTAGGCATGCTGACCCATTAAGCAGTGTTTCCCTAATTAAAGGGGAATCACTTGGGTTAATTGATTCTGAATGGTGATTCTTTCCATGTTTGTGTTTTAATTTTACTTATTACCTTATTTCTCTACACGTTTTCAAAGCTATAAATACCTACACTCTTCTCTTTCAAACACACGAACACACATGAACACAGACGAACAATCTGAGTTCAAAAATCACTCTTACACTTAAAAACTCTCTCTCTCTCTCTCTCTCTTTCTACTACTTGTGCTGTTGCTTTGTCTAGCCGGCTGGAAGCCAAGGCTAGACTGTGGATTCTTGTTGCTCTATTTTTCTGCACTTTGTTTCTCTACTGGTATGTCCTAGATAATTTATATGTCTCAACAACAACATGTTTTCATTCTTTTCTACTTCTACTCATATTTTCTGCAATTCAGATGTTATTAGCATGCTGTAATGTTCCCTTTCCCCTTGTAATGTAATGTTCATCTATGTATGTGTTCTGTCAGTTGTGTATTATTTATTTGCTACATTATGACTCCCAAACCCTCATATCCCCTTTATATGCTTTAAGTTATTGTTCAGAAACATGGCAATGTCTGAGATCATTGTCCATGGATATGAACTCCCCTTTGGGCCCTAAGCTTTGTCAATTTCCCATCCCCATTCCCTTATTGTGTGTGTTGAGTAACAGCCTTGGCCTGCCAGTACTTTTAATTATTGTTCAGGCCATGGCATGGCCTCCAGTAGGTCTTTACTCTCTAAACGCTTAATCAACAGGTTTGGTCAGGGGTGTGCCAGTATATTTTGTGGCTGGGCATGACCACCAGCCTGCCTGGGTAGCCCCCTACCCCTTCTATTGCATCACACTCATTCTTAGAACTTAAGTTCTACCCCTCTTGTGTGAGCCTTGCCTTGGGACCCTTGAGCTCCCTCTGAACTTGGACACATAAGGGTTGGCCCTTCCGCACTGCACAACTAAATTTCTGATTAACATCTTGGGTGTATGCACTGCCTGGGGTTCCTGAAACCCCTTGGATCTCTGAAACACCCTAGATGAGAGAAGGCTTGGAAATCTGGATCTCTGAAGTGGCTCAATCTCATATTTTTAGGCCTCAAGTCTGGATTAGGCTGCTCGTATGTGGCCGAGGATTTCTTATGTATTTTTTAATTCCAGTTCATTTCTTTTGGGTTGTAATAACTTGTACAAGCTCGGGGAACTTTTAGTAAAAAGGGGGGGGGGTTGGGATTTACCTTATGCATCAAGGGTAGAGATGTTGCCTATAAGATAACTTTTAATTTCTGCTATTTCACACCTAGAAATCATGCCTATAGGTTAACTTTTAATTTCTGCAAATACATCTAGAAATCATGTCTATAGGATAACTTTTAATTTCTGCAATTTCTCACCTAGAAATCATGCCTATAGGATAACTTTTAATTTCTACAAATACACCTAGAAATTATGCCTATAGGTTAACCTTTAACTTCTGCAAACTCACATCTAGAAATCACGCCTATAGGATTCACTCATAATTTCTGCATCTCCGCACATAGATATCCTGCCTATAGGTAAACTTCTAATTCATATAAAATACGGTCTAAAACTACTGCATTCTGCATTTATAAACATCACTAGGCAAATAGTTTGTAGGTTTAATAACAAGAGCTGCATATACATTCCATGTTCCCAGGACCTTTTGTTAACGTCTAAAAAGTGTCCAAATAAGCATACATATAGAAAGCATGCCTATAGGAAATCTTGAATCTGAATAGAGGTAATATTAACTATTGAACTCGTAATCTCCTGATAAAATTAGTAACCCCTTTTTCAGTTCACATCTTTTTCTAAAATCAGTATACATCATGCCTAGTTCTAATCAATACTTAGAGGATTAACAATCAAATTGGTTTTAGTCAACTGCATTCGAGTAAGCCTAATGTAGACTTTTTCGCCTAAAAATATGCATTGAACCAGTCCCCTCGTCTCTTTATTTAATTAAGACCAAAAATAGTACATGTAAGACATGCTAAACTCTATGACTTTTGCTGATTTATGGAGGCATATTTGAGCCCTACTTGCTTGCCTATTTCCCTCTATTTGCACTTATGTGTTTTCGTTGACGCTTTAGCATTTTGTCCTTTTAAAATTTCTAAAATCCCCAAATCCCTTTCCCCTTAGGATTAGTAGTCCATTTGCCTCCGAGAGTGATAGGATTGGGGCAGGTAATAGCATGCAATAAGTAACGATACCATTCCGTGCTTTAATACCTTAACATGGTGGGAAGGGTAGACATGGAGATGATGATCACACGATAAAACTACGCATATAATTGGATACTGCTGTTGTGTAAATGATCCATGTGATATATAAACCTAGGACCCCCTCCCTCTTTATTAGTTTATTATTTTCAGAACTTTAAAAGCTGTCCAATTTTCAACTTCCGCTTCTTTTACTTCTTTTAAGTTGATTGCATCAATTATTTGACCCCTTCTTTTCTCTCACACCTTTTTGTGATTATAAAACTACTTCCTTCCAGATTTCAGCACTTTTAAATCCTTTTTATTTGCAATTTTTATGTGAATGGTTTCATCGTATTTGCAATGCTTGCTTGTCTACTTGTTTGCATTTAAAATCACAATTGTAGCATGGCGGGGAACCACATTAGTGGATCTTGAGGGGTGCCTAACACCTTCCCCTCAAGATAATTTCTAGCCCTTACCCAAACTCTGGTGTTCATCTCAAATTCTTTTTAAAAGTGACCTAATGCACTATAATCATTAGGTGGCGACTCTTCAAATCCAAAACCCAATTCCCAAACGGGAAATATAGTTGTCTTTCCTAAATGTCGTAAACTCGATTTCGCTTTAGAAAAAGGGGGGCGTCGATAGTATGGAGACTCTGTTGGGGATTCTTTAGGTTTTTACCATTTCATGTTATATGTGACTTTATTGCTTTCTTTTATTGCTTTTGTTTAATGCCTTTCTTCGAAACTGACTTGTTTCCTTTCTTTTTTTCTTTGATTACTTTCATTTACCGCTTTTCCATCAATGCTGTTGTAATTTTGAGCAATTATTGTAAACATTTATTGTATGAACATGAAAATACATGTCAATTTGTTTCATTCTTGTAAACTGCATCTTCAACATCATATTCCACTCGTACCAAACAAATACTATAGCAACTCTTATAATGAGTAGTTGCGATCTTCCAATACTATCACCCCTTAAATTTGGCAAAAACATATTTGCGGTAAAACCAGTCGATCAGCGGTGCAGTCGACAGTTCCGTGCCTTTCCCTCTTGAGTTGTCCTCTCAAGGGTACCTGTCTAATACACCAATAGGAACCTTACTCCGTTTAAACTGTACATGCATCATGGTCAAACCTAGCCGAGTCAGTTATGTTGTCCACATAATGACTCATTAAGATAGCCTTGTCCAAAGTCCATCGGGTTTCCCTGAAACCCAAACGGACACCTCCACGTTTTGTGCATTTATTTGGATAACTAAATGCTTTCCATGCTAATTATTGGTTTAAATAGTCGAGTCCGGTGGGGTAAGGGCCTAACGGTTCGTTTTGTAGAAAATGAGGCACGAGGTTCCCAAATTTGGCATGGTAACCAACATTTATCCAAGGCTGCTAAATTAGTGGAAAGACCTCCACTCCAGTGATCAGACGCTTGTCCGCAATTACTTAGGGAATTTGCCTTCACTTCTAGAGAACCAACCTGACGACAAAATCATAGAGGCTGCAAAGGATATGCAGGCGTACATCTGGCCCGAGCATATTTGCTACTAGGACTACGCGATCTGGTGAAACTGTTTGAGGGAGACAAAGATGCCGAATTTGGGGAAGGTCCTTCTGGGGCCAAGTAGTTAGGAGTACTTTTATTCTTTATTTTTATGTAATAAGGTCAATGGCCACTAGTGATATTTTACTTTCTGTTATTTAGCGTCATTTTGGATTTGTCTTATTTTTATAAACAAAATGAGGAATTTAGCATTATAAGTTCTCCAAAACTATTTGTCGCTAGGCCTACCTCGAGCCCAATGAGGCACCCAATTCGGAACACGATTTATATTCTTGCACTATGTGTTTAAATATCGCAACGTTTTCTCCTCATAATCTTTACTAACTTGTTACCTTTTTTTTTTTACTTTTTGTTTTATTCCCCTTCCCCAAAGGTTAGTTCGTGCACTCTGGCATGATCATATTAAACAGAAGGACGTATCTCAATAATTGGACTATCAGAACTACCAGGGCCCGGAAAGCTTTGGGGTAGCAAGGCTAAACAAAAGCACCATGCATCTTATTTGATTTTATTTTACTAGCTGATTTTATTTCCGCATTGTCTTTAATTTCGAAAAGAGTTCCGTTGTTTCAAACAATTATGAATTTAACCAAAGCATTTCAGTTTATCATATATCTCGTTCTTATTATTTTCTCTATCATTTACTCTATTTTTACACAACATTACTATTACTTACCTTGATGATGAACCAATGATTGTGACTTGCAACGAAACAACACAACAAAAGGACATAGATTCGGACGAAGATGAGATAACTGAAGAGGTCATCAGAGAAGTTGAGAATTTTGAGAATAGACCTAAGTCTAACCTGGAAGAAACTAAGGTCGTTAATTTGGGGGATACAGAAAATGTCAAAGAAACTCGCATCAGTGCTCACCTATCACCATCAGAAAAAGAAGAATATACGGAATTTTTAAGGGAATATGAGGAAATATTTGCCTGGTCGTATGATGATATGACTGGTCTCAGCATGTCCATTATAGCTCACAAACTGCCAACAGATCCAACCTGTCCGCCGGTAAAATAGAAGCTCAGGAAATTCAAACCTGACATGAGTTTGAAAATCAAAGAAGAGGTTACTAAGTAAGTCAAAGCCAAGGTTCTCAGGGTAGTGGAATATCCAACATGGTTAGCCAATATCGTGCCGGTACCAAAGAAGGATGGGAAGGTTAGAATCTGTGTCGACTACCGGGATATTAACCGGGCTAGTCCCAAAGATGACTTCACCTTGCCAAACATACACATTCTCATCGACAACTGCGCCAAGCATGAGTTGCAGTCCTTTGTTGATTATTTCGCCGGCTATCATCAGATATGGATGGGCGAGGAAGATGCAAAGAAAACGGCTTTCAACACGACGTGGGGAATGTATTGTTACAAAATGATGCCATTTGGGTTAAAGAATGATGGCGCCACCTATATGAGAGCCATGACTACTATCTTTCACGGCATGATACACAAGGAGATCGAGGTATATGTGGACAACATCATCATCAAATCCAAGAAGGCCACTGATCATACGGAAGATCTGAGAAAGTTCTTCAACAGACTGAGGAGGTACAATCTGAAACTGAATCCCGCCAAGTGTGCATTCGAGGTTCCTGCTGGAAAATTACTGGGTTTCATCGTGAGTCGTCGAGGAATAGAATTGGACCCATCAAAGGTCAAAGCCATTCGAGAATTGCTACCGCCAAAGAACAAGAAGGATGTGATGAGTTTCCTGGGGAGACTAAACTATATCAGCCGATTCATAGCTCAGTCCACTATCATTTGTGAACCCATCTTTAAAATGTTGAAGAAAGATGCTGCTACTAAATGGACTAACGATTGTTAGAAAGCCTTTGACAGAATCAAGGAATACCTGTCAACGCCACCATTCTTGGCTCCGCCCGAGCCAAGAAGGCCCCTATTGCTTTATCTCGCGGTTTTGGATAGAGCATTCGGTTATGTTCTGGGACAACATGATGGACCGTGGAGAAAGGAGCAAGCCATCTACTATCTCAGTAAGAAGTTAACCCCGTACGAACTTGGGTAGCTCAGAAATTGAGGCATTATTTCTATGCCTACACTACTTATCTTATATCAAGGATGGACCCGTTGAAGTACATCTTCCAAAAGCCCATACCCACTAGCAAGCTCGCCAAGTGGAAAATCTTGCTAAGTGAATTCGACATTATTTACGTGACTCAGAAAGCAATCAAGGGCCAAGCCATAGCAAATCACCTTGCCGAGAATCCTGTTGGCATAAAATACGAACCCCTGAAAACATATTTTCCTGATGAAGAAGTGTCGTTTGTAGGAGAAGATATTGCAGAATCCTACGATGGTTGGAGGTTGTTTTTCGACAGAGCCGCAAATTTCAAAGGAGTTGGCATAGGAGCAGTCCTAGTATCAGAAACCGGCCAACATTACCCGGTATCCGCCAAGCTCAGGTTCCCTTGCACAAATAATATGGCTGAATATGAAGCTTGCATCCTGGGGCTGAAGATGGCCATCGACATGAACATTCAGGAGTTGTTAGTGATCGGGGATTCAGACTTGCTCATACATCAAGTTCGATAAGAGTGGGCAACGAAGAACTCTAAGATACTCCCCTACTTGCATCACATACATGAGTTAAGGAAAAGATTCACAAAGATGGAATTCAGCATGTCCCCAGGGTCCAGAACGAGTTCGCTGACGCATTGGCTACTCTGTCATCCTTGATCCAACATCCAGACATGAATTTCATTGATCCCATCCCAGTAAAGATTTATGATCAGCCAACTTATTTTGCTTACGTTGAGGAAGAAGCAAACGGAAAACCATGGCTCCACGACATCAAAAAGTACTTGACAACAGGAGAATATCCAGAACTTGCCAACGCTACTCAGAAGCGCACACTTCGGAGATTATCCAACAACGTTTTTCATAGTGTGGGAATCCTATACAGGAGGACTCCCGATTTGGGTTTACTAAGGTGTGTCAAAGCAAAAGAAGCATCCAAACTATTGGACGAAGTGCACGCAGGGACTTGCGGGCCGCACATGAATGGTTTTGTCTTAGCAAAGAAGATACTCCGAGTAGGGTATTTTCGGATGACTATGGAAACAGACTGTATCCAGTATGTTCGCAAGTGCCACCGCTGTCAGATATATGTAGACATGATAAAGGTGCCTCCTAACGAGCTTACCATAACAAGCTCACCGTGGCCATTCGCCGCCTGGTGAATGGACGTCATTGGACCTATCGAGCCTGCCGCATCAAACGGGCACAGGTTTATCCTGGTGGCAATCGATTATTTCACTAAATGGGTTGAACCAGCATCAAACAAGGCAGTGACTAAGAAAGTTGTGGTAGATTTCGTCCGTGACTGTATTGTTTGCCGATTTGGAATTCCGAAATCAATCATCACCGATAATGGTTCCAATCTCAATAGTGACCTGATGAAAGCCATGTGTGAGGCATTCAAGATCAAACACAAGAACTCTACATCCTACAGGCCTCAGATGAATAGAGCTGTAGAAGCAGCAAACAAGAATATCAAGAAGATACTAAGAAAGATGGTCGAAAGCCACAAACAATAGCATGACAAGTTATCATTTTCCTTACTGGGATACCGCACCACGGTCCGCACATCGACCGAAGCAACTCCTTACATGCTGGTTTATGGTACAGAGACGGTCATCCCCACCGAGGTAGAAATTTCCTCCTTGAGGATCATACAAGAAGCAGAGTTGGATGACGCAGAATGGGTAAAAGATCGCTACGAGAGGTTAGCCCTTATAGTTGGGAAAATGCTGAATGCAGTTTGCCACGGTCAGTTGTATCAGAACAGAATGTCCAGAGCCTTCACTAAAATAGTTAAGCTAAGGAAGTTTACACCAGGGCAGCTGGTGTTGAAGAAAATATTCCCACATCAAGATGAAGCCAAGGGAAAATTCTCTCCCAACTGGTAGGGTCCGTACATGGTCCACCGGGTTCTAACTGGAGGAGCCCTTATTCTAGAAGAAATGGACGGAGAAGTTTGGCCAAAGCCAATCAATTCAGATGCAGTGAAACGATACTATGTGTAACCACTTACGATTCCATTTATGATGTATTAGAACTACGCCTGACCTGATTCCTGTTTAAGAGGGGATACGTAGGCAGGCCTATGGGTTCGGTCACAATTTAATAAAAATTCCATTTTCCCCCTACTATTGGAACTGGGATAGAATTTTGAGGAGGACCCTCAAAATTTCGAAGTTAGTTTTCAGCCACTCATCGCCAGGAATGCCACCTCCGAAACTGGGGCAGAATTTTGAGGAGGACCCTCAAAATTCCGAAGTTGATTTTTCAGCCATTCAGTGCAGCCGTCAGAAGTGCCAGCCCAGTAAACTGGGGCAGAATTTTGAGGAGGACCCTCAAAACGCAGGAACAAGAAAAGTGGCAATGTCTTGAACTATGTCACAGTCGTTGTTTCATCTGAAGAAAACTATTTTCTACTTACATTATATTTACTAAATCATGCATAACTATTGTTGAATTGCTGCTCTCTAGCAACGCTACCCCAATAATAGTAATGCCGGAGGCCAGGAGAAGACGAACTAACCTTTACCCCTTACAAAATTAATGATTTCTCTTTGGATGCAGGCACCCGACTTACAATATCGTCAGGTATATTTACCTACGCATATTACTCAAAGACGTAACTTCTCAGAATCATCACTCATCCGTAATTATTATCCACACACAACCTCCCTGACAGTCACGGTATCGTGATCAACAATCAGCTAAGAAATCTCACTACTATCCGTCCTTTTATGTTTTTTGCATTGCATAAGGCTATCTTTCTGCCTTCCGAGACTAAGCGTTGTCTCCATCCTGCATTATCTGCGTAAGTCCATCTTTCTGCCTTTCGAAACTAACTGTCATCTCCATCTGCATTCTTTGCATTGCATAATGCTATTTTTCTGCCTTTTAAGACTAAGCGTTGTCTCCATCTGCATTCTTTGCATTGCATAAGGCTATCTTTCTGCCTTACGAGACTAAGCATTGTCTCCATCTGCACTCTTTGCATTGCATAAGGCTATCTTTCTGCGTTCCGATACTAAGCGTTTTCTCCATCTGCATTATCTGTATAAGGCTACCTTTCTGCCTTCCAAGGTTAAGCTCTACCTCCACTTGCATGGCTGAAATATCACCACCTTATCTCTCTTGCATGGCTGAAATATTGCCGCCTTTACTTACGTCTCGCAATTGACTGAAATACCGCCAAACTTTATTCTACATCGGCTGAAAGATCACCAGCTCATCTCCATCATCATCTATACTTACATTTTTTGTCGGCTGAAATATCACCATTTTACTTTTTACATCGACTGAAACATCGCTGGTTTGATTTAAATTTCTGTCGGCTAAAATATTGCCATTTTACTTTTTGCATCGGATGAAACATCGCCTGTTTGATTTAAATTTCTATCGGTTGAAATATCACCATTTTACTTTTTACATCGGCTGGAACATCGCCTGTTTTTCCTGTCGGCTGAAATATCACCATTTACATCCTTTGCATCGACTGAAATATCGCCATTTTACCATTTTGCATCGGCTGAAATACCGCCAAATCTTGCATTTCATGGCCTGAAATTTCACCAAACTATCCAAAGGCTTCATTGTTCGGGGGCATCATACTCATAGCCCAAGAACACCATGCCATGGCCCGAGGACCCCACTTTATATCCAGCACATCATCATTCAAAGACATCCTGGTTCAGAGGCACCATTATCATAGCCCGAGAACATCATTTCATGGCCTGCGAATCCTTTAATTTCGCGCTTCATGGCCCAGGACATCATGGTCCGAGGACGTCATCCCAACAGTCCAAGGATAGCATTCATGGTCCAACGGTAACTTGCATCACATTTAAGTTTATGCACAATATACGCCCGTATTGCTCACTTGCAGGTACACCGGCTAGCAACTATCGTCTCAGCAGGAGCGATCCCGCTCCGGTCCTCACCACCGATCAAGTTTCAGATACCTCTTCCCCCCCTTAAAACATCGTGCCCGTCTCTTTCGAATCGCCATTGGCATGTTCCGTCAATGGTTCCTGAACTACATACAGCCTGATTCCTGTAAAACCAGGGATATGTAGGCAGCTCAAAAACCAGAGCTCGGTCAAATTCTTTTCAAATTGCCGCTTCCGGTCAAAAATTGGCCATCATGTCTTTACCCGACAACTCTTTCATCGTTCCCGGGTAAAGAGGGGCAACTATTGATACCCAATTTTCCCTAAGTATTTTTTATATCCAAATATTTCTAAAATAGCATATTGGTGCATATATAAGCACACCCAAGAATTTTGGTATTTTAATGATTTTTAAAACAAATTTGTTGCCTATTTTAGTACAACAAAATCCAATAATTATTCTCAAAATTATCATTTTGGCGAATACTTCATTTTATTCTCACATTTGCACCATAATATAACTACGGTAATTTTTTTCATATTTTTTTTACAAATTTGTTTGATATTTAAAAAAAAAGCTAAATAGCATTATTGCAATTATAACATATCTTGTAATTTATAGCATTTTATGTTTATAAAATTAATCCCAATATTTTTAAATTAATATTTATATAATATTCATTTACCCAGTACTTTTAATCTGCTCTTAAAATCTGTATTACTATTTTATAAAAAAGTTTAAAGAGAAAATTGGCTATTTACGATTTGGCCTCAATTGCATTTCAATTATAGCCAATTTGGCAACCCCAATTAACCCAATTTCAAAGTTCAAATTACCCAGCCCAATTTCAAATTAACCCGACCCCTGACCCGTGTATCCGATCCACCCAGCTCCTCATTTAATCTAGGCCGTTGATCTAAATGATCAACGACCACCTTTCATTCTTTCCTTTTTAATTTTACCAACCACACCCAACCCTAATCATTTTCTTACCACACGCTGCCCACGAATCATCTTCTCTCTTAATTCTCTCTGAAGCCATCATAAACCCTAGCCACCGCCTTTCAATTCTGCCCTAATCCATGGCCTCCCATGGCCATCGGAGATGTGTAATGGCCTCCCATGGCTCCTAGGTGTTCGCTTCTATGGTTTCACGGCCAAAATATTGGAGGAAGCTGGTCCAGGCATTGCCTGACTTCCATTCATGACCTTTCTCCGGTCGTCCCTGACTTTTCTCCGGCCAGCCATGGCTGTTTGAGTTAGATCCTTGGCGCTCCTGGTTAGATCGTTAATTTCCAAGGCCTTTCTCACCTTTTTGGGTTCTTCGAAACCCTAATCTCTAGGATTTTTGATTTTTCTTTCAGATCTGCTTTAGATCTATACTTGCTATGAATGTTTAAGTGCTTTCGCAAAAGTTCTTCAACTTTTCTTGCAAAAAACGACCTTTCATTAGGGTTTTTCCTTTGAAGTTTTTCAAAAGACCTCTGATCTTTTAACGTGTTTATGTTTTGGCTATGATTTGTTCATGTTTATTCTTCTATCTGTCTCAACATATTAAAATCCCTAATTCCTTTTTAGTTTATCCGAGTTCTGAAAGCTGCTTGTTTAAATGTGCATTTGTTCTTTGTTGGTGATTCTTTCTTCCTCGTTTAATTTGTTTAATTTTAAGTTCTTACCATCTTGCAATACCTGGTTACTGTTAAAGCCCTAATTTTCTTTAGAAGTTTTCTCACTTGTTCCTACTCTAAGACCCTTTACTTGCTTCTATGTCTTCTTCACTGCTGTTTCTATGTGGTCACTTGACCTGCTTGACTACTGTGCTTCGAATATTTTCTTACTGCTGAACCCTAGCTTACCCTAATGATACTATATGTTTGTGCTGCTTCTTTTCATCAACATGTCTCACACTGCATGCTTGTTCATTCCTTGCTATTTATATAGTGAAGTGCAGAATCATGTTCCTTTCTTGTTTGATCTTGATTCCTTTGATCTTGTGACTGATTGCAAAAAAGATTTTTCTTATGAACCCTAATTTTACTCATATGTTCAAAATTAATTGACTCACTTCCTTTATTGTGATGTTTTCACTTGCTGAATCCTTTCCCAAAATAAGCCTATTTTGTACTTAGAGTGGATTATTTACTTCATTCTTTTACTATACCTTTTCATGGCAACAATCAATCTGCCCCCAAAACTGATTTTCTTTCCTTAATTAGGCCTGCTGGCTCGTTAAGCAATGTTTCCATAATTAAAGGGAATTCACTTGGGTTAATTGATACTGAATGGTGATTGTTTCCATGTTTGTGTTTTAATTTTACTTATTACCTTATTACCTTATTTCTCTACAAACAAAGGAACACACACGAACACAGACGAACAATCTGAGTTCAAAAATCACTCCTACACTTAAAAATTCTCTCTCTCTCTTTCTGCTACTTGTGCTGTTGCTTTGTCTAGCCGGCTGGAAGCCAAGACTAGACTGTGGATTTTTGTTGCTCTCTTTTTCTGCACTTTGTTTCTCTACTGGTATGTCCTAGTTAATTTATATGTCTCAACAACAACATGTTTTCATTCTTGACTACTTCTACTCATATTTTCTGCAATTCAGATGTTATTAGCATGATGTAATGTTCCCTTCCCCTTGTAATGTAATGTTCATCTATGTGTGTGTTCTGTCAGTTGTGTATTATATATTTACTACCTTATGACTCCCAAACCCTCATATCCTCTTTATATGCTTTAAGTTATGGTTCAGAAACATGGCAATGTCTGATATCATTGTCCATGGATATGAACTGGACCCTTTGGGCCCTAAGCTTTGTCAATTTCCCACCCCCATTCCCTTATTGTGTGCTGAGTAACAGCCTTGGCCTGCCAGTATTTCTAATTATTGTTCAAGCAATGGCTTGACCTCCAGTAGGTTTTTACTCTCTAAATGCTTGATCAACAGGTTTGGTCAGAAGTGTGTCAGTCTATTTTGTGGCTGGGCATGACCACCAGCCTGCCTTGGTAGCCCGCTACCCGTTCTATTTCACTCACACTCATTCTTAGAACTTAAGTTCTGCCCCTCTTGTGTGAGCCTTGCCTTGGGACCCTTGATCTCCCTCTGAACTTGGACACATAAGGGCTGGCCCTTCTGTACTACACAACTCAATTTTTGATTAACATCTTGGGTGTATGCACTGCCTGGGGTTCCTGAAATCCCTTGGATCTCTGAAACACCTTAGATGAGAGAAGTCTTGGAAATCTGGATCTCGAAATTGGCTCAATCTCATTTTATTAAGCCTCAAGTCTGGATTAGGCTGATCGTATGTGGTCGAGGATTTTTGATGTATTTTTTAATTCCAGTTCATTTCTTTTGGGTTGTAATAACTTGTACAAGCTCGGGGAACTTTTAGTAAAAAGGGGGGTTGGGATTTACCTTATGCATCAAGGGTAGAGATCCTTCCTATAGGATAACTTTTAATTTCTGCAATTTCACACGTAGAAATCATGCCTATAGGTTAACTTTTAATTTCTGCAAATACATCTAGAAATCATGCCTATAGGATAACTTTTAATTTATGCAATTTCACACCTAGAAATCATGACTATAGGATAACTTTTAATTTATGCAAATACACCTAGAAATCATGCCTATTGGTTAACCTTTAACTTCTGCAAACTCACATATAGAAATCATGCCTATAAGATTCACTCATAATTTCTGCATATCTGCGCATAGATATCCTGCCTATAGGTTAACTTCTAATTCATATAAAATACGGTCTAAAACTACTGCATTCTGCATTTATAAACATCACTAGGCAAACAATTTGTAGGTTTAATAACAAGAGCTGCATATAGATACAATGTTCCTAGGACCTTTTGTTAACGTCTTAAAAATGTCCAAATCAGCATACATATAGAAAGCATGCCTATAGGAAATCTCGAATCTGAATAGAGGTAATATTAACTGCTGAATTCTTAAGGTCCTAATAAAATTGGTAACCCCTTTTTCAGTTCACATCTTTTTCTAAATTTAGTATACATCATGCCTAGTTCTAACCAATACTTAGAGGATTAACAATCAGATCGGTTTTTGTCAACTGCATTCGAGTAAGCCTAATGTAGACTTTTCGTCTAAAAATATACGTTGAACCAGTCCGCTCATCGCTTTATTAAATTAAGCCCAAAAATAGTACGTGTAAGACATGCTAAACTCTATGACTTTTGCTGATTTATGGAGGCATATTTGAGCCCTGATTTCTTGCCTGTTTCCCTCTATTTGCACTTATGTGTTTTGGTTGACGCCTTAGCATTTGTCCTTTGAAAACTTCTAAAATCCACAAATCTCTTTCCCCTTAGGATTAGTAGTCTATTTGCCTCCGAGACTGATAGGATTGTGGTGGGTAATAGCATGCAATAAGTAACGATACCATTCCGCGCTTTAATACCTTTATGGGGTGGGAAGGGTAGACATGGAGATGATGATCACACGATAACATTACACGTACAATTGGATACGGGTGTTGTGTAAATGATCCATATATATAAGCCTAGGACCCCCATCCCTCTTTATTAGTTTGTTATTTTCAGAACTTTAAAAGCTATCAAATTTTCAACTTCCGTTTCTTTTACTTCTTTTAAGTTGCTCGCATCAATTATTTGACCTCTTATTTTCTCTCACACATTTCTGTGATTATAAAACTACTTCCTTCCAGATTTCAGCACTTTTAAATCCTTTTTATTTGCAATTGTTATGTGAATGGTTTCATCGTATTTGCAATGCTTGCTTGTCTACTTGTTTGCATTTAAAGTCACAATTGTAGCATGACCAGGAACCACATTAGTGGATCTTGAGGGGTGCCTAACACCTTCCCCTCAAGATAATTTCTAGCCCTTACCCAAACTCTGGTGTTTATCTCAAATTCTTTTTAAAAGTGTCCTAATGCACTATAATCATTAAGTGGCGACTCTCCAAATCCAAAACCCAATTCCCAAATGGGAAATAGAGTTGTCTTTCCTAAATGTCGTAAACCCGATTTTGCTTTAGAAAAAGGGGGGCCTCGACAATATGTTCTAGTTAAGATTTCAGCATCAACAACAACATAGTTACTTAATTTTCTTGTATTCTTGTCTTCCTATTGCTTCAGTACTTTATTTAGCATACTATAATTTTTTTTCCTCCTGTTTTGAATCAATGCATTGTGAAGCCTAAATCCCTACCCCAATGTGTTTGATAATTGTGGTTTGTTTAGGGCATGAAAACATCAAATATTGCTAAGCATGATTCAAACTTGGTCCTCCTAGGATCATAATCTCTATGCCACCTTTACATGTTGTGTGCTCTTGTTGATTTAAAAGCATGACAACACCCATATTGTCGTGCATGCCCTGAATTGACCTATGTCTAAGCATATAGGCCCTTGCAATGGATTCCCAATCCCCTGCTCCTTTTGGTGTAAAATTATCAACTTGTTTGAAGTGTTACTGGTTGTTTCCCAGCACCCCTTTCCCTCTTCTTTAGTTCTTAAAGCTCTGTTTCTGCACTTGCACTATCCTTGTAGACTTAAGTTCTGCCCCCCTCATGTGAGCCTTGCCTTGGGACTTTTGAGCTCCCTCTGAACTTGGGACACATGAGGGTTGGAATTTCCACACTGCAATTGTCCGTATTCTTGTTATAAAACTTGGATGTGAGCACTGCTCAGGGTCTTTTTGAGGCCCTTAGGGAACTCTGACACACTCAACTTTGAGAAAGGCTTTGAAATCAATGGCATTTGAAGTGATTTGGTCCATAACTCAGAAAGGAAGATAGGAATCTGGCTTTCTCTAATTGTAATTTTCTTTTTTTATCTTCTGATGACTGGGTCTATAATAATTTTGTAATAAACACCGGGCTAGCTAGTGAAAAAGGGTTGGGTAATTATGCATGTCAAGGGTAGAACCATGCATATAGGATTATTTTGATTATGTATATTCAATCACATTTAGAAACCATGCATATAGGATTATTTTGATTCTGCATATTCAATCATATTTAGAAACCATGCTTATAGGATTACTTCAATTCTGCATAATTCAAGCTATAGAGATTCAGTTACTTTACCTGTTTAATATCACACCTAGATAACCTGTCTATAGGACTTCATTTTAATTTTCTGCATATTAGGTATCATGTTTTAAGGATATAACCCAGTAGCATGTTAAAATCAGTAACATATAGAAATCATGCCTATAGGATTTCATAACTATAATTCTGTTCGTTTATGCTCACATGCAGCGTTGGGTATCATGTCTATGAGGACCTAAAATTAGTAATACATAGAAACCATGCTTCTAAGAATTCTGAATCATTTGTCTTAAAACAGTGTTGCTTTGCTATACTTTGAATCAGTAATAGATATCATGTTTATAGGATCTCGCACAAACTCTCAGGCAAGCCTTAGGTGATAACGATCGATAAAAACTGGTTTCGCCTCTGTTAATTAATAACTGACACAATCAATAAGCAAGTCTGATTCTGACTTCCTTTATGAGCCATGTATCAAACTAGTCTACCTCAACCACCTCCTCTCCTTCGTCTTTAATATTCTTAATCAGACCTAAGCAGTATGTGCAAGACATGCTATTTTATGTATTTGTTTTGAGGAGGTATACTTCAGCCTTTGTTTGTTTATATGTTTTCCCTAGACATGCAGTATGTGTTTTATATGTCGGCTTAGAATTTTTACCTTTAAAACCTCAAATAAGCCTAAAATTATTTCCTTTTAGGATTAGTAGTCCTAAGTGCCTCGGGGACTGATAGGATTGGGACGGGTAATAGCATACAGTAAGTAATCAAGACCAATCTGCGGGTGGGAAGGGTAGATATGGGTATGATGACCACGCGATAATATCACGTGTAGCCCCTCATTGAGGAGTGGTTACCGTACATTGTGTGGCATGATCCACATTTTTAATAAACCTAGGACCCCCTCCCTTTATTCGTTATTCTCTTTTAGCATTGTATTTCCTTACTCAAAATCAGCTATTTTAATTATTCTTCCGAACTTTGTCTACTTTCAAATCATTATTGAAATTCCCTCTTATTTGAGCCTTATTTGTTTATATGTTAATTGCACCCAAATTCACAATAAGTGTCTGGCTGGGAACCACACTAATGGATTCTGAGGGGTGCCTAACACCTTCCCCTTAGAATAATTTCAAGCCCTTACCCAATCTCTGATTATTCAAACAAACTTAGAGTTAAATCTCTATTGGTGTCCTAATGCACCTTAATCATTAGGTGGCGACTCTTCAAATGCAAAACCTATTTCCCAAAAGGAACAAGTTGTCCCTCCAAATGTCATAAACCCGATTTTGCGAGAAAAAAAGGGGGCACGATAGTTACAACCATAGGAAGCCTGATCTTGACTTCCTCTCTGAGTTATGCAATGTACTACCTCAATGCCAATATTATTCCAAAGCCTTTCTCATATCTGGGTGCGTCAGAGTTTCCTAAGGACCTCAAGGGATCCCGGACAATGCTCACACCCAAATTTGCATAACCGCACAGAATGAGTGTAGTGTTGAATGGCCAGCCCTTATGTGTCCAAGTTCAGAGGGAGCTCAAGGGTCCCAAGGAAACGCTCACACAAAAAGGGGTAGAACCTAAATTCTAAGAGTATAGGTAAGAGTGCTTGACATAGTTTGAAAAAAAAGAATTTTTTAAAAATTGGGTTAAAAGTAATCAGTCACAGAGAGGATTGAAAGCAGTTGTAGTAATAAACAAAACTCAAAATCGCAGGATGGGATCACCCACAGAATAAGTAGTCATACAAAGGGGCCAAGGGATTTGGAACAAATTGATTGTAAATACATAACCCCATCAAGGGTCTTAGGACTAGTTGGATATGCACAACAATAATTGATGCTGGCATGATCACATGCTAGTAAGAAAAACACATAAGCACATTGAAGGGATAGGGACTTGGGATGGAAAGTACATAATAAGTGACTAACACACATAGGGGAGTACATTAATCTAAAGGGGAAGGGGAGACATTATAGAATGCTGGTAATGTAATTTGATTGCAGAACCACAAGCAGAAGTAGACAAGAGTGAAAGAAACTGAAACAATTAAAGAAATATATTTTTGTTGAAGCTTTAAAATTAACTAGGACATACCAGTAGAGAAAGCAAGGAGCAGAAAGGTAAAGAATGTAGGATTCCACAATCTAGCCTTGGCTTTCAGCAAGCTAGACAAAGCAGTAGCACAAGTAATAGTAGAGAAAGAGAGAGTTTTGAGTGTGTGAGTGTGTGCTTTTGAACTCAGTTGTTCGTGTCTTTAGAGAAGAAAAGGTAGGGTATTTATAACTTTGAAAACGAGCAGAAAATAAGGTAACAATAAAGTTTTAACACAAACATGAAATTAATCACAATCAGAATCAACTAACTCAAGTAATTCCCTTTAATCAAGGAATTACTGTTCAAATGGATACTGGCAGGAATAATTAAGGAAAGAATACCAATTTGAGAAAAATTGATTTCTGACCATATAGAGGATAGTAAAAGTATAGAGTAAGTAATTGAGTCTAAGTACAAAAATATACTTAATTTTGGGAAAGGGTTCAGCAGGGGTAAAACATCATAGCAAAGGAAGGGGATCAATCAATTTAAACAAAACGAGTGAAACCAGGGGTTTATAAGAAAATATTTGCAATCCGTCGTAACTTGAGGAAATATCAGCCAAGAAAGAATCATGATTCTGCAATTTGCCATATAAATAGAGAAGAATGAACATGCAAAGCCAACCGTATTGACAAAAGTAACAACTAGATGCACACAGTCATACAACAGTAATAGGAGTAGGCTAGGGCTCAACAGTAAAAATACCTACTAGAAGCATGGTAGTCAACAAATCAAGTAGTCACATAGAATCAAAACCGAAGAAACCATAGTAACAGGTAAAGGAGATCAACACACAGAAACAAGAAAAGTCTTTAAACTCGTAGCGATGAGTGAAGAATTTTTTTATAAGGAATTAGGGTTTTGACAGCTTTGAGTTCAAAAGGTAAGAACTTTAGAATCAGTCAAGTTAAACAAAGAGAGGGGTCTACACACAAGGAACTCAGTCGAAATCAGTATACATGCAAGACAAACAAAGACAACTTCAGAACCCAAAAAGATACATAGGGTTTTAACACGATGAACCAGGTAGAAAAAAAACATGAACAGATTGTTTAAACATAGTAGAATCACAAAAACAATACTGAAAATCGAAGAAGAGATCTTTTTAAAAGAGGTTAAGAAAAAACCCTAATCGTTGAAAATGAAAAATCGCTTTGAAAAATTGGAAAATATTTAAGAAAAACATTTGAGAGGTCCATAAGATACACAGATCTAAGACAGATCTGAAAGAAAAATCAGAAAGCCTTTAAAGTTAGGGTTTCGGAGAACCCAAAAAAATGAGAAAGACTTTGAAAAGTTACCGATCTAGCTGGAAAAGTCAAGGATCTGAATCGAACAACCATGGATAGGCGGAAAGAGGCCATGGATAGAAGTTGAGCCAAGACTGGACTAGATCTCTTTGAGATATGTCCATGAAATCACGGAAACAAACAACTAGAAGCCATAGGAGATTGGTACACCCCTCAAACAGCCATAGAAGTCCATGGATTAGGTGAGAATCGAAGAGGATTAAGGTGGAGGCAACAGCTAGGGTTAGCCTTAAGTTTCAAAGAGAGTTTGAGAGGAGAAGGGATTCAAGGGCGGCGGGTTGGTAGAAATGATTTAGGTTTAGGGGTCGTTTGGGTTTATTTTAGGTAGGTGAAACGGTGGTCGTTGATCTAAATAATCAACAGCCTAAATTAAAAGTGGTAGGTGGGATCCAAGTTTGGGTAGGATTTAATTGGGTAAGGGTCGGGTTTAAATTAAAATTGGGCTGGGGAATTGGGGTTCAATTTAGGCTAAAATTGAAATACAAAATGGTCTATTATTTAAATAACCAATTTCCCCTTTTTAAATTATAAAAAAAGATAGTAAATGGCTTCTGAAGATTTATTTATAAATCTAAAATAATTTATAGCATATAATTAACAATTTAAAAATACATGACCCCATTTTATAAATATAAAAACTAATTAAACCTTGAAAGGGCTAATATTACAATTATATGCAATTTAGCTTTAAAAAATACTAAATAAAATTGTAAGAATATGTAAAAATTAGCATAGCCATATTTTGCCATAAATATGAAAATTCAATAGATGAATTACCAAAATAATAATTTTTGAAATAATTATGGAGGATTTTATGGATGAAAAGGAGAAATAAATCAATTTAAAAACCTTAAAAATTATGGGAAAAATAATAAAATGCTTGAAAATGCTTATATATGCATATATATTCTATGTTGAAAGTATTTTGAATATTAAAAATATATAGGAAAAAATTGGGTATCAACACATATTAAGCATGGTCAATACATAACGGAGTCACAACAATCATAGTATAAGACTAATAGGGATGCTTGAAACCAATGTATAGATACTCGTCACCACACCTATACGTCGTACTCAACACTTAACACATAGCAAAAAAGACCGCAACTCCTATTCCCTCAAGATAAGGTTAGTACAAACACATACCTCAATGCTACGAACACAATCAAGCCTCAACTACCGCTTTACCTCTTAATTCCACCACCAATCCGCTTGTATCTAGCCACAATTTACTTAATAATATTAATAAATGCTAAATAAACCAATTCTAATGCATGAACATAGGTTTCCCAATGTTTTTCCCAAAAAGTCAAAACCTGACCCGGGCCCACTTGGTCAATACCCGAAGTTCGAACCAAAATATGATTACCCATTCACCCACGAACTCAAATATATAATTTATTTTGAAATTGAAACTCAAATCAAGGTCTAAATCTCCAAAATTTGAAAATCCTAAGTTCTACCCAAAATCACCCAATTTTCCATGAAAAACCCTTGATTTTGAAATGAAATCATGTAAAAAGATGTTATAGATTGAAGAAAATAAGTTAGAAATTACTTACTAATGAGTTAGAAAATCGCCCAAGAGAGTTTAGGTTTTGAAAGAGTTTGAAAAAATGGGTGAAATCTCGTAAAAAATCTTATGTAGCAGGTCTCAGATGTAGTGTCACGACCCAAAATCTACTAAGGGTCGTGGTGGCACTGGGCACCGCTGTCAGGCAAGCCAACCAAGAATGCATAATTAAATTCCAGTTTTAGTATTTGCGGAAATTATTTTTCTTAAACGTTAAATATTAGATAATAAAATTTTTAAAAAATGAACATAAAGTCAATAAATGACTTAATACCGAATAATCCAAAAATCCTCCCAGAACTCGGTGTCACAAGTGCATGAGCATCTACAGATAAGGAAATACAATACAACATCCGTCCGAAATATAGTGGACAAGAAATAAATGCAATATACTGAAAGGGACTATACTAGCTGCGGGTTGCCTCAGATAATGCAACTCACCTAGTCCGAGAATCATCCGCGCTGCTATGGCCAGTAGGCCACTTGGGTTACATATACTTGTGCAACAAAAATGCACATAAATATAGTATGAGTACGTAAACAACATGTACTCAATGAGTATCCCGTCTAATCTCGAAGAAGTAGAGACAAGATGGTCAACTTCGACACTTGCTAGAGGTCAATTAAAAATATACTAAAAATGTGGAGAAATCATGGATTTATATAGTAGTTCTAACTCACGAAGCCAGAAAACAGGTAAACACCTTTAACAAATAATAAAGGATTTTCAAGGTTTACTTTTCACTATCTTATCAATTTAAATCAAGCCACGAAGGGCAATTTCACATTTAAAAATTATAATGCGACAATATATCATGCGCAAATCATGCCGAGGTCGACAGCCCGCTCCAACAAAAATAAAATGTGTACTTGCCGAGGGTCGACAGCGCGCCTATAGATGCATCTATTTAATCTGCCGAGGCATTCGGCCCATTCCATAAATAAACACATACCTTGCTCGCGAATCATACATGCGACGCAGGTACACATAGAGATACATGCTCAATCAGTCAATTAAGAACTTATCGGGGGATATTTATCCAAATAAAACAATTTCTCTTTTAACAATTCACGAAAAATGACATTTAATTCCTTTTTAAATTCATTTACTAATCCAAGGTGATATAAGCAATTAAAGCTATCAATGGGTTCATAAATAATCCAAGTATAACATGCTTTTGGGTCCTAACTACCCGGATAATAGCATAACAGTAGCTATGCACGGACTCTCATCACCTCGTGCGTACGTAGCTCCCGCAATTAGGAGCACATAATCAATTATTTCACCTATGGGGATAATTCCCTCTTACAAGGTTAGAAAGGAGACTCACCTCGCTCCGAAGATCCATAACCGGCATTCCACACCCTTCCTAAGACTCTAATTGATGCAACACGCTCCAAAACTAGCCAACAGTTATGCAAATCCATTAATATATGCTCAAATATTCATTACAATCTAATTTATAGCAATTCCTAACTCCGATCAAAAAGTTGACCAAAATGCCCTCGGGCCCACATGCACGAAATCCGAAATTTTTCGAAGATAAAGATTACCCATGACCTTAGGAACTCAAATATATAATTTTCACTAAATTCCATACTCAATATCGTGGTTAAATTCCAAGAATATAATTTCTAGGTTTTCCCCTCAAACCCCAAGTTTTTTTACACAATTCATGCTTAAATCCATACAAAATTGATGTATTTAACTTATAATAGGTGGGGCATATCTTACCTTGTCGTTGATGATGAAAATCCCCTCTTGAAGCTCCCAAAAATCGCCCATGCCATGTGAAAAATGGGAGAAGAATGACCAAACCCAGAGTTTAAATAACCTTCTGCCTCCAGCTATTTCCGCACCTGCGGTTCATTGACCGCTTCTGCGGTTCCGCAGGTGCAGTTAAAATGCCGTATCTTCGGTCCTCCCTGGGACACCCCTTTCTCACTTCTGCGACGTGCCTCCCGCAGATGCGGTCCCGCTTCGCGGAACTTTAACCGCATCTGCGGTCCTCTCCAAGATGCCCTCTTCCGCTTCTGCGACCACTTCTCCGCAGATGCGGAACCTTGGCCACATCTGTGGTCCTCAAGTCTTTGACCAAAATCCTCACATGCGCCTTCGTAGTCGCTTTTGCTGTTTCCCACCTGCGGCCCCTCTTCCGCAGGTGCGATTATGACAGCAACCAGCAAATCCTCAACCTTCCAAAAATCCTAATTTTGATCCATTAATAACCCGGAATCCACCCGAGGCCCCCGAGACCCCAACCAATCCTACGAAAAAGTCCCAAAACACATTATGGACCTGCTCGAGGCCTCAAATCACATAAAAACGCTAAATTCATGAATCAACCCCCAATCTAAGCTTTATGAACTTTAGATCTTCCAACTTCTACTTTCGATGCTTAAACCTATCAAATCATGTCCGATTGACCTCATATTTTGTGCACTAGTCATATTCGACATTACGGACCTACTCCAACTTTCATAATCGGATTCCGACCCCAATATCAAAAAGTCCACTTTCGGTCAAACTTTTCCAAACCTTCAATTTTCTATCTTTAGCCAAATGACTTCAAAATGACCTACGGACCTCTAAATTCACGTCCGATCGCGCTCCCAACTCCAGAATCACCATACGGAGCTATTCCCAGACTCAGAATCCCATACGGACATCGATAACACTGAAATGCACTTCAAGCCAAACTTAAGAAATTTCTTCCAAAATGCTAACTTCCACAATAGGCGCTAAAACGCTCCTGAGTTATCCAAAACCTAATCCGGGCATACGCCCACGTCCGAAATCATCATACAAACCTGCTGGAACCTTCAAATCCTGATTCCAAAGTCATTTACTAAAAATTCCAATCCTAGTTCATTCTTTCAACTTTAAGCTTCCGAAATAAGAATTCTCTTTCCATATCAACTCTGGACTTCCCGAAATTCAATTCCAACCATGCGTATAAGTCACAATACCTGAAATGAAGCTACTCATGGCATCAGACTACTGAAGGATGCGCTAGGGCTCAAAACAACCGGTCGGGTCGTTACATGTAGAAATTGCGATAAGGATTCACAATTGCGAACCCCTTTGGAATCCTGTAATCTTCGCAATTTTGAAGGAAAACATTGCATTTGTGATGGGCAGGCTTGGAAATTCCCACCCAGTGTTCACATTTGCAAAGAGGGCCTCCCCAAGCTTGGTTCGTATTTGCGACACTGGGGTGGCATTTCCAAACTAGAGCACCTAGTATTTGCGAGGCCTGATCTCACATTTGCGAGATCAGATGCACAATTGCAACATACTAGTAATTTTACTAAGTCCAAATTCACCCCACGCCCTATCCAAAACTCGCCCAAGCCCCCGGAGCTCCAAACCAATCATGCACTGTGACGACCCGGCCCGTCTTCACATGAGTTACTGCCCCATTTCCCCCATTTTCTACTTCTTTATGTTTCATTGTAGGAGTCCTAGGTGAATGAGTTGAATTGGGTTGGTTTAGATGGAAATGAGACACTTAGTCTCTTTAAGGAAGGTTTGAATTGGAAAGGTCAACCGAATGTTGACCTATGAGTTAGAGGACTCGGATGTGAATTACGATGATTTGGTTAGATTTTCGGGATGATTTGTGACTCAGGAGTGCGATTAGAAGTGATTTTGGATGTCCGGTGTAGAATTAGGCTTGAATTGGCGAGGTTAGTATTTTTGGCGAATTCCGGTTGATAGGTGAGATTTTGATCCAAGGGTCGGAATGAAATTCCGAGAGTTGATGTAGCTTTGTTATGTCATTTGTGATGTGTGTGCAAAATATTCGGTTATTCGGACATCGTTTGGTTGGCTTTTTGATCAAATGCGTATTTCTGAAGTTTTAGAAGAACTTAGGCTTGAATCCAATGTAATTTGATAGTTTTGGTATTGTTTGTGGGGTTTTGATGATTGGAGAAAGTTTGAATGATGTTTTAGGATGGGTTGGCACTTTTGGTTGAGGTCCCGGGGGCCTCCAGGTGATTTTGGATGGCCATCGGGATGAATTTTGGACTTATGAGATTGCTGGTGTATTTGTTTCTCGTATTTCTGCATCTGTAGAAAAGAAACCGCAGATACGGTTGCTCATGTGCAGAAGGGAGGTTCGCAGGTGCATTTATTTGGCTTGGATGGAAGAGTCCGTAGATACGGTAGAAGAGTCACAGAAGCGAAAGGTGTGGCCATGGTATTTTCCGCAGAAGCGGACAAGGATCCGCAGAAGCGGTGTCCGTAAATGCGGATAGCTGACCGCATAAGCGGTTGTGGGCTTAGTGAGTTCCGCAGAAGTGGATGGAAAACCACAGAAGCGATAGTCTCATATACGGTAAGGTAACTGTAGATGCGAAAATGACTGTTCAGAGAAGGGGTTTTAAAGCTCATTTTGTTCCGCGAGCTAAAGGTTATTTCCACCATTTTTGATTGACCTTGAGAGCTTTTGGACGAAAATTGAAGGGGAGTTCGACTAGGTGTGATTGGAGGTGAGTCCTTTGACCTAAATGCATGATTAAATGGTAGAATTAACATAGAAATTTGTGGAAATTCATCAAAAGGGGGTAAAGCTAGGGCTTGGAAATTTGGTATTTCAAAGTGAGATTTGACGGGTCATTTGGGCTCCGATTTGGGAGTTTTTGGTATGTATAGACTCGTGGAGAGATAAAGAATCCGGTGATGTTAATTTTCTAATTTTTCGAGAAGTGGACCCGGGGCTCAGGTTTTGCAAATTTCATGAATTTTGATATTTTTGAGTCTTTTTGATTGGGTTATGTTCCCTTAGCCTATTATAACCTATTCATTGTGGTTTTGATCAGATTCGACGCGCGAGGAGGTCGATTTGCGAGGCAAAGGCATAGCGAGTTAGGATTTTAGCCGGCTTGAGGTGAGTAATGATAGTAAATGATATCATGAGGGTTTGAAACCCCCTATTTGCACAACGTGGTGCTATATTGAGGTGAAACAGGCACTCAATGACGAGCACATGGTTGTTTACTACTGGGGATCGTGACTTGGTCCGTCCCGTTTGATATTTTACCACGTATTTGACTGAGCTGTTTTGTTTATCATCATGATTTGGGCTAGTTTCCATGTTTGGGGCCTCGTGCCAACTTGTAGAACCGTTAGGGGCATTATGACTAATTTTCCTCACTTTACTTATTGAAAGATCACACCCTCAGTCATGTTTCTATTTGCTTAAACAATGTGAATGGGTTTTATAAGTGTTAATCCTAAATGAGGGAAATATGTGGGCTGAGATCCCTACCTTATACTATTGTGTCCTAAAATGACTGAGAGGGGTTGAGAACCCAACAATGAGGACTGATAGGGGTTGAGAACCCAACAATGAGGATGTCATATATATTATGGATCGGGCTGCACGCCGCAACAAATACTTATATGGATGGGCCGCAACAAATGTTTATGTGGATAAGGCTGCGCGCCGCAGAAATATTGCGCTTGGGCTAAAGGAGCCCCTCCGGAGTCTGCACACTCCTAGTGAGCGTTGTGAATGAGATATGGATCGGGCTGCATGCCGTAGCGAGATGTGGATGGGGCTGCACGCTGCATCGGTTACTATATGATACTATTCTGAGAGTGCTGAGAGAGATTGCCCGAGGGAAGGATTTACTATTTACTACTTATTAGTTGTTTTACCTGATTTAACTGCCTTTGAAATAGAGATTTAATTTGACTTTCACGGATTTTACTGCTTTAAGTAATTCACTACTTGATATAGAACTGCATTGTGCTGTTATGTGTTTTCATGCCTTCGGTTATTATTTATTATTATTACTCACTGGGTCAGAGTACTCACATTACTCCCTGCACCATGTGTGCAGATTCAGGCATAGCAGAGTCCGTACCTGAGCACTGATATCCTTCCCAGATCAGGCAACGAGATCGAAGCATCGAGGTAGCTATTGGCGTTCGCAACCCCCTTCACTCCCCTATTTTATGTTATTTCAGTTATTTCCAGACTTTTGTATTAGATATTCTATGTAGTAGACTTATAGAAACTCTGTAGTAGCTCATGACTTGTGACACCCCGGTTTGGGCTGTATCAGATTGGTTTCCGTGTGATTATCGTTGTTTTCCGCATTCGGGAATGTTTAAAAATGCATTTTGGCGTTATAAATGTTAAGTAACTGTTTAAGGAAGTGTTTGTGTTTACTCTGGCTGGGTGCCATCACGGCCGAGTTTGGGGTTTGGGTCATGATAAGTTGGTATCAGAGCCTAGGTTACTAGGTCTCGCGAGTCATGAGCTGGTTTAGTAGATGCTCGCGGATCGGTACAGAGACGTCTGTACTTATCCTCGGGAGGCTGCAGAACTTTTAGGAAAACTTCACATTCTTGAAATTCTGTCGTGTGAACTTGTTGATCCGAGTACTAAACTTCTCTTTGTTGTATTCTATCACAGATGGTGAGGAGACGAGCTACCGAACGTGACGGACGACCACCAGTACCACCAACTGAGGCCACCAGAGGTCGTGGATACGGTCGTGGTCATGGCAGAGGTAGAGCAGCAAGGGAAGCACCTATGGATCCTCCAGTTGCCCCAGATTAGGACCAGGCTCCAGTAGTACCAGTTCAGGCACCAGCTATGCCCATTGTGATTCCGGGTTTTCAGGAGACCTTGGCTCAGATTTTGATAGTTTGCACTGGCATGGCTCAGGTAGTTTCAGCCACTATAGCAGCAGCTACTTCGCAGGCTGGGGGAGGCAAGCAAACTCGCACTGCCCGCACACCTGAGCAGGTCATGCAGGGATTACAGACTCCAGAGGCACCTCCAGCTCAGCCAGTTGCTCCAGTGGAGGAGTTCAGGGTTCCTGTTATGCCCGAGGACGAGCAGCGTCGCCTCGAAAGGTTTGATAGACTCCACCCTCCGACATTTAGTGGGGCTGAGGGCGAGGATGCCCAGGGTTTTCTCGACAGATGTTAGTAGATACTTCGTACAGCGGGGATCCTTGAGTCCAGTGGTGTGGCTTTTACTCTTTTCAGTTTACTGGGGTTGCCTTCACTTGGTGGGAGGCATATGAGTGGTGTAGGTCGGCTGGTGCAACACCTTTGACTTGGCAGGAGTTCTCCACTCTCTTCTTGGAGAAGTATGTTCCGCAGTCCTGCAGAGAGGAGCTGTGCAAGTAGTTTGAGAGATATGACAGTGTCTCAGTATGAGATGAGATTTTCAGAGTTGGCTTGCCATGCAGTTTGGCTGGTTCCGACAGACCGTGAGCGTATCTGGAGGTTTGTTGATGGTCTCAACTACCCTCTTCGTGTTCTTATAACTAGGGAGCGAGTGTTGGGTCCCACATTTGAGGAGGTGGTTGATATAGCCCGAGAGATTTAGGCGGTTCGCCATTAGGATCGAGATGAGAGGGAGGCCAAGAGGCCTCGAGGTTTTGGTAGTTACAGTGTCGCTCCTTCGAGGGACCAGTTCCAACAAGGTGGGGGTCGTTCTTTCAGGCCGCCTCAGTTAGCCTATCCCGAGTATCGCGGGCATCTTCAGGTCGTATTTATCAGGTTTCTCAACAGAGTCAGCCATCTTTCAGTGCTCTTCCACCATAAAGTTCATCTCGTGCTCCGTCTGCTCAGGGTTCTTCCAGGACGAGTGCATCAACTATTCACTCCGGCGTAAGGGGTTCCCTTCAATCCCAGTCCCTAGCACCTGGGAGTTTCTATGAGTGTGGAGAGTTTGGGCATATGCGGAGGGAGAGTGTCCTATTCGTGCTGCTAGCTCATCTCAGCAGAGGGGTCAGCCCTCATCCTTTGGTCTAGTTTCTTCAACACCCGCCCCACCAGCTAGAGGTAAGGGTCAGGCAGCCAGGGGTAGACCCGGGGGTGGTGGTCAATCGGGCGGTAGTCAGGCTGACTTTTATGCCCTTCAGGGCAGGACAAATGCTATTGCTTCAGATGCTATTATTACAGGTATTATTTCAGTCTACCACAGAGATGCCTCAGTCTTATTTGATCCCGGTTCCACCTATTCTTATGTGTCCTCATATTTTACTCATCATTAGGGTACGACCCGAGGGTGTCTTGCTTTACCTGTTCATGTATCTACCTCGATGAGCGATACTATTATTGTAGACCATGTGTATCAGTCATGTTTGGTGACTATTGGGGGTCTGGAGAGCCGAGTTGATCTATTTCTATTGAGCATGGTGGATTTTGATGTTATTTTAGGCATGGACTGGTTATCTCCATGTCATGCTATTCTGGACTGTCATGCTAAGAGAATCACTCTGGCTATACCGGGTGTACCGAGGATCGAGTGATGTGGCGTGGCGTGGCGTGGCGTGACTGACTATGTTCTTAGCAGGGTGGTTTCATTCTTAAAGGCCCAGCGTATGGTTGGGATGGGTTGCCTTTCATATTTGGCATTTGTGAGAGATATTGGAGTCGAGACTCCTAATATTGATTCTGTCCCAGTTGTGAAGGAGTTTCCCGATATATTTTTTGCAGACCTTTCGGGCATGCCACCGGACAGGGATATTGATTTTGGTATTGACCTGGTGCCGGGCACTCATCCCATTTCCATTCTGCCATATCGTATGGCACCAACGGAGTTGAAAGAATTGAAGGATCAACTTCAGGAACTCCTAGATAATGGGTTCATTCGGCCTAGTGTGTCACCGTGGGGTGCACCGGTTCTATTTGTGAAGAAGAAGGATGGCACCATGAGAATATGCATTGACTAAAGACAATTGAACAAAGTAACAGTAAAGAACAAGTATCCCCTGCCTCTCATTAATGATTTATTTGACCAGCTTCAGGTAGCGAGGGTGTTCTCCAAGATTGATCTTTGTTCGGGCTATCACCGGTTGATGATCAGGTATTCACTTATTATGAACACTGCTTTCAGGACTAGATATGGGCACTATGAGTTTCTTATCATGTCTTTCGGGCTGTCTAATGCACCAGCAACGTTCATGCATTTGATGAATAGTATATTTTGGCCGTATCTAGATTCATTCGTTATTTTTTTTATTGATGAGATTCTGGTGTACTCGCGTATCCAGGAGGAGCATGCACAACATTTGCGAGTTGTATTGCAGAGATTGAGGGAGGAGAAGCTTTATGCAAAGTTCTCCAAGTGCGATTTTTGGCTCAGCTCAGTAGCTTTCTTGGGACACGTGGTGTCCAGCGAGGGTATTCAGCTCGACCCAAAGAAGATAGAGGCGGTTCAGAGTTGGCCTAGACTGACCTCAGCCACAGAGATTTGTAGTTTCCTTGGGTTGGCAGGTTATTATCGCCGGTTTGTTCAGGGATTTTCCTCTATTGCATCGCCCTTGACCAAGTTGACTCAGAAGGGTACTCCATTTGTGTGGTCGGACGAGTGTGAGGAGAGCTTTCAGAAGTTTAAGACAACTTTGACCACGGCTCCAGTATTGGTTTTTCCCTCAGCTTCAGGTTTTTCTACTGTGTATTATGATGCTTCGAGAGTTGGGATATGATGTGTATTGATGTAGGAGGGTAGAGTTATTGTTTATGCTTCTCGTCAACTGAAGCCCCACGAGATGAACTACCCTGTACATGATTTGGAGTTGGCTGCTATAGTTCATGCTTTGAAAATTTGGAGGCACTACCTGTATGGTGTATCTTATGAGGTATTCACCAATCATCGCAATTTTCAACATTTGTTCAAGTAAAAGGACCTTAATTTGAGGCAGCGGAGGTGCCTGGAGTTACTTAAGGACTATGATATTACCATTCTGTATCACCCGGGGAAGGCCAATGTAGTGGCCGATGCTTTGAGCCGAAAGGAAGTTAGTATCCCCAGCTTGGCATACATTCCAGTTGGGGAGAGGCCCTTTGCAGTTGATGTTTAGGCCTTGGCCAACCGGTTGGTGAGAATAGACATTTCTGAGCCTATTCGGGTGTTGGCTTGTGTGGTTTCTCGGTCTTCCTTGTATGACCACATCAGAGAGTGCCAGTATGAAGATCCACTATCGACGCCCCCTTTTTCTCTAAAAAAGCAAAATCAGGTCTACGACATTTTGGGAAGAAAACTCCATTCCCGTTTGGGAATAGGGTTTTGGATTTTTGGAGAGTCACCACCTAATGATTATAGTGCATTAGGACACTTTTAAAAGAATTTGAGATGAAAACTAGAGTTTGGGAAATGGCTAGAAATTATCTCTAGGGGAAGGTATTAGGCACCCCTCAAGATCCACTAGTGTGGTTCCCGTCCATTCTACAATCGTGATTTTAAACTCAAACAAACAAGTAAACAATCAAGCATTGCAAATACGAGAAAATGTTATAAATAAGAAACACAAAAGGATTTATAGGTGCTGAAATTTGAAGGGAAAGCGGTTTTTGTGATTAAAGAAGAGATACGCAAGTAAAGGGAAGGGGGTCAAATAATTGATGCAAGTAACTAAAGAAGTACAAGAAACAGAAGTTGGAGATTGGACAGCTTTTAAAATTATGAAAAATTATTAAACTAATAAAGAGGGAGGGGGTCCTAGGTTTATATATTAAATGGATCATTCGCACAACACCGGTACCCAATTGTACACATAGTGTTATCGTGTAATCATCATCTCCATGTCTACCCTTCCCACCAGGTTAAGGTATTAAATCGCAGACTGGTATCGTTTTGCTTATTGCATGCTATTACCCGTCCTAGTCCTATCAGTCCTGGAGGCAAATGGACTACTAATCCTAAAGGGAAAGGGGTTTGGGGCTCAGGTATGCTTCCATAAATCATCAAAAATCACAGAGTTTAGCATGTCTTACATGTACTGATTTCTATCTTATTTAAATAAAGCAACGAGCGGACTGGTTCAACGCATATTTTTAGGCGAAAAGTCTACATTAGGCATACTTGAATGCAGTTGTTTGAAACTGATCTGGTTGATCTAAATGTTGATTAGAACTAGGCGTGATATATACTGATTTTAGAAACAAATTGTAAATTAACAGGGGTTACCGATTTTAGCGGGACAATATTAGTTTAACAACTAGTATTATCTCTATTTAGATTCGAAATTTCCTATAGGCATGCTTTCTATATGAATAATGATTTGGACACCTTCTAGATGTTGACAGAAGGGCCTATGAACATGCTCTCTATATGCAACTTTTATTATTCAAACCTACAAATGGTTTGCCAGTGACTTTTGTAGATGCAGAATGCAGTAGTTTGTAGACCATGTTTTTATATGAATTTGCAGAACAATTAGAAGTTAACCTATAGGCAGGATATCTATGCGCGTTTGCAGAAACTAAAGGTTAATCCTATAGGCATGATTTCTAGGTGTGTGTGCAGGAATAAAAGTTTAAACCTATAGGCATGATCTGTAGGTGTATATGCAGAAATAAAAAAGTTTAAACCTATAGGCATGATCTCTAGGTGTATATGCAGAATAAAAAACTTTAAACCTATAGGCAGGATTTCTAGGTGTATATGCAGAAATAAAAAGTTTAAACCTATAGGAAGGATTTCTAGGTGTATTTGCAGAAATTATAAAAAACCCCTATAGGCATGATCTCTGCCCTCGATGCATAAAAATAAATCCCATCCCCCCTTTTTACTAAGTCCCCTGAGTTTGTACAAGTAATTACAACCCAGAAGAAATAAACTGGAATTAAAAAAAATACATCAGAAATCCTCAGCAACATACGAGCAGCCTAATCCAGACTTAAGGCCTAATAATATGAGATTGAGCCACTTCCGAGATCCAGATTTCCAAGACTTCTCTCATCTAGGGTGTTTCAGAGATCCAAGGGATATCAGGAACCCCAGGCAGTGCATACACCCAAGATGTTAATCAGAAATTGAGTTGTGCAGTGTGGAAGGGCCAACCCTTATGTGTCCAAGTGTAGAGGGAGCTCCAGGGTCCCAAGGCAAGGCTCACACAAGAGGGGCAGAACTTAAATTCTAGGAGTTGAGTGTAAGTGCAATAGAAAGGGGTAGAGGGGCTATCCAGGCAGGCTGGTGGTCATGCCCAGCTACAAAATAGACTGGCACACCCCTGACCAAACCTATGATCAAGAATTTAGGGAGTAAAGACCTACTGGAGGTCAAGCCATGGCGTGAACAATAATCAGAAGTACTGGCAGGCCAAGGCTGTTACTCAGCATACACACAATAGGGGAATGGGGATGGGAAACTCACAAGCTTAGGGCCCAAAAGGACCAGTTCATATCCATGGACAAAAATTTCAGACATTGCCATGTTTCTTAACCATAACTTAAGCATAAAAGGGGATATGAGGGTTTGGGATCCATAAAGTATCACACAGATAACCAACAACTGACAGGATGTGCACATAAATTAAACATTGAATTACAAGGGAAAGGGACATGTTACAACATGCTAGAAATACATGTAAATTAAAGAAAACATGATCAGAAGTAGGCAGGAATGAAGCATGTTGCTGATGAATCTTGAAAATTAATTAGAACATACCAGTAGAGAAGCAAAAGTGCAGAAGAAAGTAGAGCAAACAAAAGTCCACAGTAGCATAAGTAGCAGAAAGAGAGAGAGAGTTTTTAAGTGTAAGAGAGTGATTTTTGAACTCAGATTACTCGTCCGTGTTCTTGTGTTCAAAGAAAGGGGAAGAGAGTATTTATAGCTTTGAAAACATGTAGAGAAATAAGGTAATAAGTACAAATCTAACACAAATATGGGCATGGACACAAATCATAATCAATTAGTATAAGACTCCCCTTTAATCAGGGGATTCTTATTCGAACGGACACTAACATGATCCAAATAAGGAAAGGAGAATCAATCTTGTAAGCAGAATGACTGTTGCCATAAAAGAAACAGTAAAGTCATACAATATGCAATGAAGTCTAAATACAGGATTTGAAGTTATTTTTGGAAAGATTCAGTGAGGCCAATCAAAGAAAAAGAATCAATTAGACTTTGACAGGCTAGTAAAATTAGGATCTCAGGGAAGGAAAAGTTTTTTGAAATCAATTTCTAGTTAAATAAATTACAGGAGGAACTCAGTATATAATGTACGCACAAATAGCAGACATGTGAGGCTAAGCTATACAGCAGTAGCAGAGAGAAGGCATTCAAAACATGCTAGTTAGGCTTCAGTGTGTAATAGAGAGAGAAGGATTCGAAAACATGTTGGGAGTTGAGTGAGAATCATAATCTTAGAACATATAGAGAAAAGAAACGTTGAAACATGGAATCAACATACAAGCTGCACAAACAACCTCGCAGGACTTCGAATAGCCTCCCAAAGAGACTAGGGTTTTTCAAATCATTTGTGTTTACAGACGACAAACAGGTGAAACAACAAATAATTTCAAAGCTCATGCGAAAACCCCCTAAAATTAGGGTTTTAGCTATTAATCAGTAAACCAAACAGATAGGCTCTGGAACTCAAGTAAATCCCCAAAATTAGGGGTTTTAACATCAAATAAACCTAGAGATGATAAGCGTATGAATTGAATGAAACCTTAACAAACAGACTCATACAAAAATCACAAAATTAGGGCTTTTGTACATGCTTACTCAGATAAGGGAAACAAACCAGCAAAGTATAGAAACGTACCAAGAACGGGGGGGGGGG
>MU732383.1:14409-69009 GCA_026770625.1 Nicotiana glauca
AAGAACTTGATGGTCAAATCTCCTCCTTGCCTCTTGCCTCTCTATTTCTTGCACTAGACTATGAAAACCTTGATAAATCATCCTTGGGCGAGCTTGACTTTATATAGGTTAAGTGGGATTTTCTCCAAATTTCCAATTTTACCCCTGACAAATACTTTCCGGACTTTGGACTAGTGCGGTCGCGCATCTGGGGGTGCTAATGGCTGCGCTAGTTGGACAACTTTTTGTCTTTTCCGCGCTAAAAGTAGCGCGATCGCGCGTCTGGGCGCGCTAGCCCATATCTTTAAATCCTTGATTCTTTTCCTCGTCTTCGTGCATATTCAGCTCCGAGGGGTCGTTCTTGCTCTAAAAATAGTTCCAATCACCTCTTTAAGGCATCACATAGGCTCCTCGTCCTGCAATATGTACAATTCACAATTAGAGCCCATTTTTAATCAATTAACCATATTATGACATTGAAACATAATCAAGTGGGAGCATAAACAATCGCCAAATTACCTAGATTTAGCCTATTATCAATCATGCATTTCTGGGACCTGAGACACTTGAAGAATCTTTTCCCTTCTTTGTTTATGTCTGGAAAGAACGAAATAAAATGACCACAATTTTAGGTATCACTTAATCTTGCTAGGTCTAGGTGCTTTTCTTCTAGTATTCAAGGCTCTTTATTTTGGGGGCATATATGATACCTGGGCTCTGGGAGGGGGAGATGTAAGAAAAGTTACCAACTTGACCCTTAGCCCGAGTATCATATTTGGTTATTTACTAAAATCCCCTTTTGGAGGGGAAGAATGGATTGTTAGTATGGACGATTTAGAAGATATAATCGGCGGACATGTATAGTTAGGTTCCATTTGTATACTTGGTGGAATCTGGCATATCTTAACCAAACCCTTCGCATGGGCTCGGCGCTCTACCCTTAGATCCACAAGGATCAGGATCAAATGAATGCACATTCTCTTTCTGGCAAGCGAAGATATACTTATAACCTCTCAGTAACCAACGATCAGGCGAGGCAGAAATTATTTAGTTCAGATTTTTCTAGTAAAAAAGAAGATAGGATTTCTGATTATTCAGACCTTAATCAAATCATATGTGTTGGTCAGTATAATCTCGTATATTTGCCTATTATCCATGAGAATTCTGATTTAATGCAATTTCTTCCCTTCTGAATCAGATAGATTCATATCTGAAAGAGGTTGACAATAAGCTCTTTCAAAATTGACTATTTGCCCCTCTTTTGGAGGTGTTCCAGAAATGTCTGCGATTGAGTAAATAGCTCTACGAATGAATGGATCGGATCGACTTGGAAAATGGAAAGATTTGTACAAGTTATACGTTTCCTCACCACTTTGTGGAAAATCGTTAGGTATGAATATGTTAGATACCTGTGACTCGATTGGTGAAATAGTATATCTCCCCGAAAAAGCATGTTTTTTTTACCGATGCACAAAGAAAATATTTTGTTGCGAATGAACAAGATATTGAGGAATTGTCCATACATAAAATCAGAATTATTGATACGGGCCTTTTCCATAGAAAAAGGGAATCTTGTGTCCCAATAGAAGCAGAAGTGATGTGGATTATTCAAGAATCGAAGTCGATTTGCTTTATAAAAAGAAGATATCAATGAACTTCTATGAAACGGTTTCACAGGATTCAACCAATTGTCTTGACCGTGGAATATCATTAAGAAATAGGAATTCGGGTTATCAAAGGATTTCCTGCGATTATTTCTAGTATGGAATGAGTCAATCAAGTCTTGTGATATATATGATACACATAGAAATGAGCATCTTTGAGCAAGGAATCCCTAGTTGAATGATTCCCTATCAATATCATTACTCATACTGAAACTTATAAATTCATCTTTTTGAAGATTGAAGAAATTCCCCGGCTTTGATAAAAATTTTAACCTACTTTTGTCCTTGTAATTGACATAGACCGCAGTGCAGATTTCAGCATTTATGGAGATCCATTGACTAGTGTATTCTTAACTTAAAATGACAAAACAAACAGAAAGGAAGAAGGGAGACCACTTCAGCAATTGAAATTCACCTTTAGTATAAGGTCTTTAACAAAAAAAAAATCTTCAAACTTACACATCTTTTAAAGAAAGAGTTACAAACAGTCATTAAACCAAACAAAGGGAGTCATGATGATTCCTTTCCATGTTCAAACAGTAACATCTACTGTATTTATACCAAACCAGTTAAATATCACATCGAACTCATTCATTATACATATCTTACAAGCTTATTAATATTATATCATTTCAAAGCAAACAGTACAAGAGGAGAAGTGAGATTAGTACCTTACAACAGCAAGAACCAAACAGTAAAAAAATGAAAAGCTGATCAAAACATTTAAAATAGGAGCATCCAACAAAAACCAAGCAGCAGTACTGTAAATCAACCCAGAAAACCCAGGATCAAACACTAAAAATATATCCAAAATCAGAGTACCAGCCTAGAAGTCTAACCAGCAAAACTGAAGTTTTCAGAGAACTATCAGGGATTTTTTTTTCCTTGTTTTCAGAACCTTTGAGTGCAGAAAATACTGATTAATGTGTGCGTGAGAATGAGTGAATGCTTTTATTTTTATGGAATGTACAAAGATGGCATCAAAAGGGAATATTCTAACCTAAATTCTGAAATTTCAGAATAGTACAGTATCTTTGATAGTTGTATGTCTTTTTTCTACCCAATTTCAGCATCTTTTGCTAAAAATGGTGGCTGTTATCCCAAATACTAGAACCTTCTGATATTTACCCTATGTAAAAATCTAGTTACCCCTTTAATTACTAGATATTACAATAAATCTAAACCAAATATGATCCTATTGTGATTTTAGAGATCTATTTAGGGCCTTCTAGGAAACAGCTGAGTGATTAGGTTTTCCTAAACTTGCCTTAATTTGTAAACCTAGGGTATTTACATTTTATTTTCTGAAATTAAACTAAGGTCTAGGTTTCGGTTATGAGGTTTAAAACTAATTGACATATTTTAAACCAACTAATCCTAAACAAACAATGCATTTAACTTGTACTCAAACAACTATCAAAATCCATAATGTTTATGCAAAGAAAACAAGAAATCAAAACTAACTAATTTCAATTAAACAAGATGAAATCAAGCTAAGGCTAAAACAATCAGGAATCGGCTAAATAGGCAATTGATTAACCTTTAACACTATCCTAGTTATCTTAACTGAACACTGAAACAAGCTTGCGAGAGAAACAAACATAAAAGGAAAAACAGAACAAGCGGATCATCAAAACCTAAAATGCTAAACCTAATTAAATCTGACCCTAAGCCAATTAAATTTCTAATGATGAAATCTTAAACATGCAAATAACGAAACTAGCATTCAAAGAAAAAGAACAAAGAAACGAAATCATGCGGCTAAATCAGAAACAATTAAACATGAAAAGGAATCAACAAAGAAAAAATAAAAAGCAAGGGAAAGAAATTACCTATGTTCATTTTTAAAATAAAACTCGACTAGCTAACAAACTTTGACACAGTTTCAACTAGATGATATGAACTTGAACTAACATTAATCGACTGTTCTCAACAAGAACAATCGACTAAGGAAAGTTTGGGGTTCAAATAACCAAACTCTGACCGAAAATCAAAAAAGGGGCAAAAGGTTAGGGTTAACAGGATCTCAGAATTGAAATTCGAAGAAAATGGGATTTTTGGGTAATTGATTGTAGTTTAGGGTTCAGATGGGTGTGAGGAGTGTGGGGTGTGATTTTGGGGCCGTTTGGGTGATTTAGGGTTTTGGGGTTGAACTTTTAGATCTAAGATTTTAGCAGTTTGGTAAGGGTTTGAGGGAAACGGTTTGTGGATTTGGAAAGGGGAGGGAAAGGTGGTTACCTGGTGTTAATTTAGTAGGGTTTGGAGTACCGAAGCCGTCGTGAGGCGATTTCCGGAGGGTGGTCAACGGCGGAGGCGGCGAGGGGATTTAGGGTGACTAGGGTTTTGTTCTTGAGATGGAGAGACGGAAGATGTGAGGGGTCTATCGGGGGTGCTTAGTTCAGACAGTTATAAGCTAAATGAAGATCAGTTCCCAGCCGCTGGATTCGTGCGGATCAATGGCTGGGATCACTTGTGGCGAAACAGGGTCATTTTTAGGAGGGTGGGGCTAGACCGGGTTTGAAGGGATTGGGCTGGGTCGGACCAGTCGGATGAGGACATTACAATTGGGCCCAATTTCATATTAAATCATTCTTTCAATTTCTTTTTCCTTATTTTCCCCCCTTTTTTTCTTTTCTTTTTCTTTTCTCTAGTTAGTTAAAATCCTAAATTAATCTAAGTTGTAAAATTAAACTAATTATCAAATTACAAAATTTATAAAAATTATTTGATCCTAAATTAAAAAAAAGAGAAAATTATTAATCTAAAATTGAAAGCTAAAATGCTAAAATGAGCCAATTTTTGTTATTTTCATCTTAATAAATCAATTAATTAACTAACTAATCCTAAAAATATGACAATAAAATCTCAACGCAATGCATGGTATTTTTTATATTTTTCATGATTTTAATAAAATTAAACGTTCACAAAATGCAAGCAATTAATAAAAAATCCTGCAACAATCCTATAAAATTGCAAATAATTTTGAAAAAAAAATCTATTTTCTTTATTTTGATAGGAGTATTTCATATACGACAAAAATCACATGCTCACAGCTTCCTCTCTCTGCTCGGAAACACGAAGAATTTTCAGAAAAAGATAAAATGAGCAATTACGAGCGATTTTTGCCCGTTTAAAATTCCATGGGAATCATCTTTTGGAAAAAGTTTGACCAAACCTTGCTTCGGAGGTTGCCTATGTAGCTTTGGCTATAAAGGAATCAGGTCAGTGTAGTTCTGGAAGTTTTGGTAGCTGGGACTACCGGGAAACTACTGTCACTACTATTGCTGCTGTTTTTGCTTGCTGAGCTCCTTATTACATCGAGATAAAAGATGAAAAGCTAAACTAGTTAAACCTATCAACTATGAGTTACAAGATTCCTATCTATAAACCTTATAAAGCTTGATCTTTAGTCTTGGTCGGTTCTTCCTGCTGACTCTGATCTTAATCTTGATGCTCGTTAGCTACAATCGCTGGTTCATTCTTCTTCAGCTTGTCGGATCAAGACGGGACATGCAAAGCTTGTGACTTCAATCATATCTTGAGCAGTCCGCATCTTTTCTCCGCTTCTACACATAGAGTTCAACTTCGTTTCTTGTTATTATTTTCTTTTATTTGGGTTGAGACTTCTTCTTTTGGTCATCTCAAACCATGTGCCTCACGGTAAAAACCTATTCGGGCACCAAAGCAAACAAACAAACAAAATTTTTCTGCCCCATTTTTTACTAGGAAAATTTCGTGAGTTATTGTAACAAAATCTAAACTATTTCTTTACTGAAAGCAATTAAAATCGGGATTGTGCATCCCTGAGGAAAAAAACAATTAGGGAGTGGAGACCCTACATCTACAATGAAATCAAATGGGGATCAGAGGCCCTAAGTCGGGAAGATTGCCGGGTTATACTGGAAAAATAATTGGGTTATGCCGGAAAGGTCCATGGGTTATGACGGGAAAGTCATCAGGTTATGCCGGAAAAGGTCTTCGGGTTATATTGGGAAAGTCATCGTGTTATGCCGGAAAAAGGTCCTCGAGTTATACCGGGGAGAGTCATCGGGTTATGCCAGGGAGGTCCACGGATTATGTCGGGAAAGTCATTGGGTTATGCCAGAAAAAGTCCTCGAGTTATGCCGGCAAGGTCATCGGGTTATGCTGAGAAAGGTCCTTGGGTTATAATGGGGAGGTCATCGAGTTATGCCGGAAGGTCTACGGGTTATGCCAGAAAATGTCCTCGGGTTATGCCGGGGAGTCATCGGGTTATGCCAAAAAAGGTCCACGGGTTATGCCGGGAAAATCATTGGGTTATGCCAGAAAAGGTTCTCGGGTTATGTCGGGGAGTCCATGGGTCATGCTGTAAAAGTCATCAGGTTATACCGGAAAAGGTCCTCGGGTTATGCCGGGGAGAGTCATCGGGTTATGCCGGAAAAGGTCCATGGGTTATATCGGGAATCAACTAGGGAGTGAGACCCTATACTGGAAAAGAATACCAGGTTATGCTGGCAGCGACTAGGGGATGGGACTCTATGTTGGGAAAATGTAGCCAAAGATAGGTTATTTAGAAAAAGAGTTTAACACTGAAAGTCTCATAGTCACAGGCCAAAGAGATTCAAGTTTAATTACAGAATCATAGTGAGCCTAAAAGCCTAGGGTCCCAAAGCGAAACCCTAGTGCCACTTGTCAAAGAAACCCCAAAACCTAGGGTTTCGAATAGAATCAGAGGTGAGAAAACTAGGTCTTTGAAAGAGGCTTAGAAATATCTTTCAAAGACTTATGAGAGACAAACATACACAAACAAGTTCAGAAGAGAGAGATGGTGCGAGTTCTCCAACAACAGTGGAGAAAAATATACAAACAGAACTCAGTAAAGCAACCAAAATCCAGGACCCAAACATAAACACGTATAGCAAAGAGTGAGGAAAACAACACAAATTAATATGCGAGTATAAGATTAACAACAAAAATAGAAAAGTCTCGCCTAATAGAATAGAAACAAGAGAGCAAACCCATGCATAATAAGAAGAACACATACGAGCATGAAACACACATAAAGAAAGAACAAGAAGCATCAAAAAAATATTTGAAGAAACCTTGTTCAGAAACCCTAAAAATCGATTTTGAAAAAGGAAATTTAGGGAAAACCTTTAAAACATCAAATAACGCTCAAGCATGTCACAGATATAAAAGAAATAAGCAAGTACAGAACCTCAGACAACTTAGAATTGTATAAGAAACCCTAGAATGAGAAAGGTCTCGAGTAAAGTCGGATCTTGAGTCGAAAAGACTCATATTGCTTAAATACACCGGAATAATGGTCGGAAAGGCCATAGATCTACACATCTGAGAAAGATCTAAAGAGAGCCATTGAGATCGGGTTGTAGAACCTCGATCATCTTAGGTTTAATGGTGAGAGAGAGTGAGTACAGGCCATCCATGGCCTGGAATGCCATGAATTCCAGTGGAAACATGGTAGAAATAGGTAGGAGATGATTAGGGTTTCGGAGAGGCTAGAGAGAGTTTGGGAGGCGAAGAGGATTTCAAGGCGACGTATCAGATATAATGAGCTAGGTTAAAGGGGTATTGAGAAAGGGGGAATCTCGGTCGTTCGACCTAGATTAAAGGGGAACCAGGTGGGTTTTAAATTGGGTCGTGGGTTGGGTTAAAAAATTTGAATTGGGTTGGTTTTAATTTGGGGTGAAATTGGGGTATATTTGATGCTAAAATTGAAAGGAAATGAGGCTGTAATTGAAATAAAGATAGGCTAGATGTTAAATAGCCAATTTTCCCTTTTCATTTTATAAAAAATAGTAATAATGATTTTAAAAATAAATTAAAAGAATTGAACTTATTAATAATACATAAATATTAATCCAAAAATACTAGAAATAATTTATAATTGTAAAAATGATGTTAATCGTAAAATAGGCTATAATTACAATTATATGCAATTTAGCTTTAGAAATACCAAATAAATTTGTAAAAATATACAAGAATTACCTTAATTATATTTTGGTGTACATATGAGAATAGAAATAAATTATTCACCAAAATGATAATTTTGGGAATAATTATTGGATTTTGTACTACTAGAAATAGACAATAAATTGATTTTGAAATCTTTAAAAATTAGGAAAAAAATACTAAACTCTTGGGCATTCTTATATATACATGTACATGCTATTTTGATAGTATTTTGTAAGTAAAAATACATAGGAAAAAATTGGGTATCAACATCTGCCCCTTTTTACTCAGGAAGGATGAAAGAGTTGTCGGGTAAAGATATGATGGCCAAATTAAAATATTTTGACCAAGCTATGGTTCCTGAGCTGCCTACATATCCCTGGTATTACATTGAATCAGGCCAGATGTAGTTCGGGACCCATCGACGGAATATGCCGATGGAAATTTTCCAAGAAGAGCACGATGTTTAGGTTGAGAAGGATGGTCAGAGTCTGATAGGCTGTGGGAAAGGGAGCGGGATCACTCCTGCTGAGACGGTCGTTGCTAGCCGGTGTACCCGCAAATGAATAATACCAATATATATTGTGCATGAATTTAAACGTGATACAAGTTCCCACTGGACAATAAATGCTGTCTTCGGACGGGTAGGATGGCGTCCTCGGACCATGACGTCCTGGGCAATAAAGCGTATAATAAAGGATTCGCAGTCTATGAAATGATGTTCTTGGGCTATGAGAATGATGCCTCTGAACTATGATGCCTTTGAATAATGATATCCAAAAGATGAAAAATGGGGTCCTCAGGCCATGGCATGGTGTTCTCAGGCTATGAAAATAATGCCTCCAAACTATGACGCCTTTGGACAATTTGGTGATCTTTCAGCCCATGAAATACAGAAGGTGGCGATCTTTCAGCCCATGCAATACGTAAATGAAAGGGTGGCAGTATTTCAGCCGTGCAAAATGGATAAAGTGCAATATTCCAGCCATGCAAGAAAGAATAAAGTGGCGATGTTTTAGCCAGCAGATGTAAATAAAAGTGGCGATATTTCAGCCGAGCAGGATTTAAATAAAGGTGGCGGTATTTCAGCCATGCAGATCTAAATAAAAGTGGTGATATTTCAGCCGATGCATGATTTAAATAAAGGTGGCGAAATCTCAGCCATGCATGATTTAAATAAAGGTGGCAATAATTTAGCCAGCAGATGTAAATAAAAGTTATGATATATCAATGGATACATGATTTAAATAAAGGTGGTGATATTTCAGCCATGCAGGATTTAAATAAAGGTGGCGATATTTCAGCCAGCAGATGTAAATAAAAGTGGCGATATATCAGCCGATGCCTTATTTAAATAAATGTGGCGATATTTCAGCCATGCAGGATTTAAGTAAAGGTGGCGATATTTTAGCCATGCAGATGGAGGTAGAGCTTAACCTCGGAAGGCAGAATGGTAGCCTTATGCAATGCAAGAGATGCAGGATGGAGGTAGAGCTTAACCTCAGAAGGTAGAATGGTAGCCTTATGTAATACAAGAAATGCAGGATGGAGGTAGAGCTTAACCTCGAAAGGCAGAAAGGTAGCCTTATGCAATGCAGAGAAATGCAGATGGAGACAGAGCTTAGTCTCGGAAGGCATAAAGGTAGCCTTATGCAATGCAGAGAAATGCAGATGGAGACAGAGCTTAGTCTCGGAAGGCATAAAGGTAGCCTTATGCAATGCAGAGAAATGCCAATGGAGACAAAGCTTAGTCTCGGAAGGCAGAAAGGTAGCCTTATGCAATGCAGAGAAATGCAGATGGAGACAAAGCTTAATCTCGGAAGGCAGAAAGGTAGCCTTATGCAATGCAAGAAATGCAGGATAGAGGTAGAGCTTAACCTTGGAAGGCAGAAAGGTAGCCTTATGCAATGCAGAGAAATGCAGATGCAGACAGAGCTTAGTCTCGGAAGGCAGAAAGATAGCCTTATGCAATGTAGAAAGTAAAGGCGAAGAGTAATGAAATCTCTTAGCTGATAAATGATAGCTGACAGCTGATTGCTTTGTTGTGGTTGCTGAGGATGTCGCGTATGGATAGCAATTGTAAATAGGTGATGATTCTGAGAGTTGTGTTCCTGAAAAAGTATAAGTGTGTAATCGTATCTGATGATTTTATGTCTTGGGTGCCTAAATCCAAAGAAAAATCCTGAGTTTTGTAAGGGGGGAAGGTTAGCTCGTCTTCCCGTGGACTTCGCTTGTCCTGCTCGGCCCTTGTTTTCATTGGGGTAGTGTTGCTAAACAGAGCAACTTTGATAGTAGTCATGCATGATTAGTAAAAAAATGTAACATAAATACACAATTAAAAAATAGTTTTTTAGATGAACCGACAACTGCGACGTGGTTCAAGACATTGCAACCTCCCTCGCTTCGGAATTTTAAGGGTCCTCCTTAAAATTCTACCCCAGTTTCCAATAGCGGGGGAAATGAAAATTTTATTGAATTGTGATCGAACCCCTAAGGATGCCTACGTATCCTCTCTTAAACAGGAATCAGGTTAGGCATAGTTCAAATTACATCATAAAGAAATCATAAATGGCTACACATAGTATTGTTTGACTACATCTGAATTGATTGCCTTCGGCCAAACTTCTCCGTCCATTTTTGCAAGTATGAGGGCTCCTCCTGTTACAACCTGGTGAACGATGTACGAACCCTGCCGGTTGGGAGAGAATTTCCCCTTGGCTTCATCTTGATGTGAGAAGATTTTCTTCAACACTAGTTGTCCCGATGTGAATCATCTCTCTCGTGCCATTGTTTATGCTTTTATATCATTTTCCTTAGTATCTTCTTGATATTCTTATAGGCCGCTTCTATAGCTCCGTTCATCTGAGGTTTGTAGGCTGTAGAATTCTTTTGTTTGATCTTGAATGTTTCACACATTGCTTTCATCAAGTCACTGTTGAGATTGGAACCATTATCAGTAATGATCGACTCTGGGATGCTGAACCGGCAAACGATACGGTCGCGGATAAAGTCTGCCACGACTTTCTTAGTCACTACCTTGTATGATGCTGCTTCAACGCATTTGGTGAAATAATCAATTGCCATTAAAATGAACTTGTGCCATTTTGATGCGGCGTGCTCGATAGGTCCGATAACATCCATTCCCCAAGCGGCGAATGGCCACAGTAAACTTGTTGCATTAAGCTCATTGGGAGGCACCTTTGTCATGTCTGCGTGTATCTGACAACGATGGCACTTTTGAACATAATGGATGCAGTCTGTTTCCATAGTCATCCAAAAATAACCAGCTCGGAGTATTTTCTTGGCTAAGACAAAACCGTTCATATGTGGTCCGCAGGTTCCTGCATGAATTTTTTCCAATAGCCTGGATGCTTCCTTTGCATTGACACACCTTAACAATCCCAAATCGGGAGTTCTCCTGTATAGGATTCCTCCGCTGTGAAAGAAATTATTGAATAACCTTCAAAGTGTGCGCTTCTAAGTAGCCTTTGCAAGCTCTGGGTATTCTCCTGTTGCCAAATATTCCTTGATATCATGAAATCAGGGTTTCCCATCCACTTCTTCCTCGACATGAGCACAGTAAGCTAGTTGATCATAAATCTTTACCGGGATAGGATTGATGAAATTCTTATCTGGATGCTGAATCATAGAGTATAAGGTAGTCAATGCATCGGCAAACTCATTCTAAACTTTGGGAACATGCTAAAACCCTAAATTTGTGAATCTCTTCCTCAACTCCTGTACATGATGCAAGTATGGGATTATCATGTAGTTCTTGGTTGCCCATTCTTCTCGGACCTGATGTATAAGTAAATCTGAATCTCCAATCACTAGAAACTCTTGGATGTTCATGTCACTTGCCATCTTGCGCCCTAAGATGCTGGCTTCGTACTCGGCCATATTATTGGTGTAGGGGAACATGAGCTTTGTGGACACCGAATAATGCTGGCCAGTTTCTGATACTAGGACTGCTCCTATGCCAGTTCCTTTGAAGTTTGCTGCTCCATCGAAAAACATTCTCCAACCATCATAGGATTCTGCAATGTCTTCTCCTATAAAAGATACCTCTTCGTCGGGAAAATACATCTTTAGAGGCTCGTATTCTCCATCCACGAGATTTTCAGCAAGATGATCTGCCAGTGCTTGTCCTTTGATTACCTTTTGAGTCACGTAAACAATGTCGAATTTATTCAGCGGGATTTGCCACTTGGCTAGCTTGCCAGTGGGCATGGGCATATGAAAGATGTACTTTAGTGGATCCATCCTCGATATGAGATAAGTAGTATAGGCACAGAAATAATACCTCATCTTCTGAGCTACCCAAGTCAGAGCACAATAGGTGCGCTCTAATAGAGAATACCGGGCATCGTATAGGGTGAACATCTTGCTGAGATAGTAGATGGCCTGATCCTTTCTCCCCATTTCATAATCTTGTCCTAGAACACAACTGAATGCTCCATCCAATATCGCAAGGTAGAGAAATAGAGGTCAACCTGGTTCAGGCGGAACCAAAACTGGGTGTTGATAGGTATTCCTTGATTCCATCGAAGGCTTTCTGACAGTCATCAGTCCATTTGGTAGCGGCATCTTTCTTCAACATCTTAAAGATTGGCTCACAAATGACAGTGGACTGAGCTATGAACCAGCTGATGTAGTTGAGTCTCCCTAGGAAACTCATCACGTCCTTCTTGTTCGTTAGCGGTGGAAATTCTTGAATGACCTTAACCTTTGATGGATCCAGCACTATTCCTCGGTGACTTACGATGAACCCAAGTAATTTTCCGGTAGGAACCCCAAATGCACACTTGGCGGGATTCAGCTTCAGATTGTTCCTTCTCAGTCTGTTGAAGAACTTCCTTTGATCTTCCATGTGGTGAATAACACTCTTAGATTTGATGATGACGTCGTCTACATACACCTCGATCTCTTTGTGTATCATGTCATGGAAGATAGTATTCATGGCCCTCATGTAGGTGGCCCCGGCATTCTTTAACCCAAATGGCATCATCTTGTAACAATACATCCCCCTCGGTGTAATGCAAGCAGTTTTCTCCACGTCTTCCTTATCCATCCATATCTGATGATACCCAACAAAAAATTGACGAATGACTGCAGTTCATGCTTGGCGCAATTGTCAATTAAAATGTGTATGTTTATTAAGGGGGAGTCATCTTTTGGACTAGCCTGGTTGAGATCCCGGTAGTCGACACAGACTCTAACCTTCCCGTCCTTCTTCGGTACTGGTACGATGTTGGCTACCATGTTGGATACTCTACTACCCTGAGAAACTTGGCTTTGACTTGCTTGGTGACTTCTTCCTTGATTTTCAAATTCATGTCAGGTTTGAATTTCCTGAGCTTTTTCTTTATCAGGGGACATGCAGGATCGGTTGGAAATTTGTGAGCCATAATAAATGTACTGAGACCGGTCATATCATCATACGACCAGGCAAATATATCTTTGTATTCCCTTAGAAATTCCATGTATTCTTTCCTTTCTGATGGTGACAGATGAACACTGATGCACGTTTCTTTGACATTCTCTGTATCTCCCAAGTTAACAACCTCAGTGTCGTCCAGATTGGACTTAGGTCTATTCTCAAAATCCTCAACCTTTTTAACAACCTCTTATGGTATATCATATTCTTCTGAGTCTATATCCGTTTGTTGCGTTATCTCGTTGCTAGTCACAATCGTCGGTTCATCAAGATAAGTAATAATAATGCTGTGTAAATAAATAAAGTAAGAGATAAAAGGTAATAAGAGCGAGATTTATAAGAAACTAAAATGCTTTGATAAATTTCATAATTGTTTTGAACATTGGAGATCTTATTTCGAAATTAAAATGCGGAAAGAAAGTCAATTAGCAAAAATAAAGATGATGCATGGTGCTTTGTTAAGCTTTGCTACCCTGAAGCTTTCCGGGCCCTGGTGGTTCTGATGGACCAATTGTTGAGGCGTGCTCCTCGGCTTACAGCTTGTATGGAAGGGCCTTGCTCCCCCTCCTCCTCAAAAATGACACAATAGTCCATATTATTATCTTCCAAAAACAAATTCCTCATTGCCGCCAGTGCTTCCTCTTCTTCCAACCCATATATGACATTGGTTGGCTGGAAAGTCTGCTGCATGTGCGGTATTGATGCTCGAGCGGGCAGTAGGGACTGTTTCATGGTGGAAACCAGTGGTTGAACTCTTCCCAAGTGTATTCATATCCCAAACCAAAAGTGGTACCATGTTTCTTCGGCTTGATAGGTTTGGCGACTCCCTGGAGGTTCTTGTCGAGTCCCTTGCAAGGTTCATATCCACACCAATTTAGTATACTTTCAATTTTTTCATCCCTCCATTTATACTTGTCCACGACGTTGACTCGCTTAATGTGATGGTAGGTTTCTCCGCCTACCTTCCTTCTTCCTTCGATTGTCGGGATGGTCTAGTGACTGTATATGGGATTGCTACCATCGCTATGAAGAATCACCTCTTGGTAATTCCACTCAAACTTCACTTCCTGGTGTAGGGTTGATGCTACAGCTCCTACGGCATGGATCAAGGGCCGTCCCTATAGCAAGTTGTAAGATGTTGGGACATCTATTACTTGAAAGTCAACGTCGAACCAGGTCGGTCCCATTTGTAGACATAAACTGATTTCCCCAATAATGGACCTTTAGGATCCATCAAAAGCTTTGACATTGATGGCTCCATCCTTGATCTCATGAGGCTCTTCCCCAATGTTTTGAGAGTTACCAATGGACAAATATTGAGGCCGGACCCTCCGTCAATCAGAATCCTGGTGATGAAATAATCCTCGCACTGTACAGTGATGTGCAATGCTTTGTTGAGGCTTAGCCCTTTCAGTGGCAGCTCATCTTCATGGAAAGTGATTTTATGACTCTCCAATACTTTCCCTACCATGTTTGCCATTTCTCCTCCAATATCATCAAGGCATTCTTATGTGCATCAGAGCTTTGCAGTAAAGCTAGGATGGAGATCTGTGATGGTGTTTTATTCAGTTGATCAATGACTGAGTACTCCTTTGCTTGTATCTTCTTCCAGATATCATCAAGTCCAGTTTCAATAGGCCATCCAAGGGCCTACTTACTTGATTCAGCTAACTGTTCTGGGTTAAGAACCCTGCCGGTTCTTGTCATACCCTGCGCCGCAACTACTTCTCCGATTTTGTCTTTTCCTTTTCTCCTTGCCTCGGTTGTGTAATCCCAAGGGATGGTCTTTGTATGGAATGGCGCTATGGCTGATATTTCCACTGGGATGGGTACCCTTGCCTTGGAAGGTAACACATCAACTTCAAATGGCGTAGGTGCCTTTGGTGACCCAAACTCGACCTCAATTGGTCCTCGCATTTTTGCATAAGATAGAGTTTCAAACTCAAGTGGTATGGACATGTTAACCTCAGCGTCTCCAGAAGGCTGGATCTGGACTACAATTGGATTAAGTATGACTGTTGGTTTCTTTGGCTTGTCACCTTCAGCAATCAATCCAATCTATCCTTTGGGGTCCCAATCATCTTCTATCTCAATCATGTGAACACCTCCACCCTTGTGGTCTGGTAGAGGGTTGTTGCGGACATTTGGAATAGGCTCATTTGCCACGATGATCTTGTTCTCAATCAAAGCCTGAATTTTATCCTTCAGAGAGCGGCACTCATCTATGGTATGCCCCTTCATTCCGGAATGGTATGCACATGTTTCATTCGGGTTGATCAATTGGAAAGGATTATGTGGAGTTATGGCAGGGATAGGGGTGACGTAGCCAGCATCTTTGAGCCTTTCATACAGCCGGTCGATAGGTTCGACAATGGCGGTGTATTGTTTGGGAAGTCTGTGGTTGAAGTTTGGTCGGGGTCTAGGGAAGTTTTGGCTAGGTGATTTATAGTGAGCTTGTTGGGTGTTGTAGGCTTGGTAGATGTGTGCGGGTTGGGAGTATTTGGGTGAAGTAGGCTGATATGTGGGAGGTGGATATGATTGGTATGTAGGTGGTGGAGCTTGGTAAGAGGGAAAATATGCTTGGTAATTTGAGGTAGGTAGATATGTAGGAGGGGGTATTGGGTAGGTTTGGTATTTTATTGGGGATTTTGTTCTCTGTGCAACCATCACGGCACGCACATCCCTTTTCTTGGATGTGCCACCAGACTGTAGAGCCTTGTTGGTAGCCTGTAATGCTTCAAAGTTAGTGACCATACCACTTTTAATACCTTCCTCGATCCTCTCCCCTAGCTTGATGATGTCAGAAAATTTCTGGCCTTCAATCAACATCAACCTCTCGTAGTACTGTGGGTCTTGGGCCCAGACAAAAAACCTGCTAATTTTTTCCTCTTCTAAAGCCGGCCTGACCTTAGCGGCTGCTAATCCCCAACGAGTAGCATACTTGCGGAATGCCTCTATGGTTTTCTTTTTCATGTTCTGGATATAGAACACATCTGATGCATTCTCCGTGTTAAATCTGAACCTGTCCATGAAATAGGAAGCCAAACTTACCCAGTTCGACCACTTATTCGGGTCTTGGCTAATGTACCAAGATAGAGAACCCCCTTTCAGACTCCTCATAAAGAGCTTCATGTGAACCATTTCATCTTTTCCTACTCTGAACAGTTTGTCGCAGTATGTCCTTAAGTGAACTCTGGGAACCCCGGTGCCATCGAACATCTCGAACATGGGAGGCTTGTACCTTTCGGGTAGTTCGACATATGGTTGAATGCAAAGGTCTTCGTAATTCAGTCCCTCGATCCCCTTGCTTCCTTCTACACCCTGGACTCGGCTAGTCAGCTTCTTGAGTTTTGCGGCCAGATTCTTGATAAGAGTGTCTTCGTCATCAGACTCGGGCATGCTCGAGGTGGGCTGAATGGGGTGTGGTATGGTTTACACATATATGGGGGTGTTGTGGTGATGATTATTTGTGGAGTTTAGTGGTTCAGTATGAGCGGTGGGGTGTTGCTTGAAGTGTGGCATGTGTTGCAGTAGTGATGGGGAGTTAGTTTGTTCTGTGGTTTTGGGATGTTTTAAGGAGGTGTAGGATTTTGAGTGTTGGGGGAAGTTGACATCTGGGGTAGTAAGGGAAAAAGACAAGCTTGCCAAATTCCGAACTTGGTCCAGTTCTTCCTGAAATTTCAATAACTTCTGTTCAAGCTGGGAGGCATTTTCATTTGAAAACCTGAATACCGTGAGAAGCCTCTACCCTTTCAACTGAACACTCCTTTCTGATGTTGCTCAAATATTCCATTTTTCCCTTATTCTTGTTTCTGATACGACTCGGAGGAGGAGGAGGTGGAGGGCCCTTAGATCTTGTGGAATATGATGACGATGCCAGAGTGCACGAACTAACCTTTGGGGAAGGGGAATAAAACAAAAAGTAAAAACAAAAAAGGTAACTAGTGTGGATCATGAGGAGAAAAATGTTACAATATTTAAACACATAGTGCAAGAATATAAATTGCTTCCTAATTTGGGAGCCTCGTTGTGCCCGAGGTAGGCCTAGGAACAAGTTGATTTGGAGAACTTATAATGCTAAATGCCTCATTTTATTGATAAAGAATAAGACGAATCCCAAAACGACACTAAAATTGTGGAAAATAAAACGTCACTAATGGCCATTGGCCTTATTAAATTTAAGTCAAAGAAAAGACTCCTAACTACTTGGTCCCAGAAGGACCTTCCCCAGACTCGGCATCTTTAGCTCCATTGAGCAGCTTCACCAGCTCACGCAGTCCCAGCAGCAAGTAGGCTCTCGCCAAGTGTCCTCCTTCGTTTCCTTCAGCACTGGTGTCATTTCAAGGTCCCCGAAGTGGAACACCGATCTATCGCCATCCTAGAATAGAGTTGCAGCCTCTATGATTTTGTTGTCGGGTTGGATTTCCAGAAGAGAAGGAAAATTTCCCAAGTATTTGCGGATGAGGGTCTGATCACTGGAGTGAAGGTCTTCCCACCAGCTTAGCAACCTTGGGTAGATGTTGGTTACCATGCCGAATCTGGTGCCTCATTTTCTGCAAAACAAAGTGTTAGACCCTTACCCCTGCCGGACTCAACTATTTAAACCAATAATTAGCTTAAAAGCATTTAGTTCTCCAAATAAATGCACAGAACGTGGTGGTATTCGTTTGGGTTTCAAGAAAACCCGGTGGACTTTGGACAAAGCTATCTTAAATAGTCGTTATGCGGACAACATAACCGACTCGGCTAGGTTTGATAGTGATGCATGCACAGTTTAAAAAGAGTAAGGTTTCTATGGGGTATTAGACTGGTACCCTTCAGCGGACAACTCAAGAGGGAAAGGTACAGAATCGTCGACTGCACCGCTGATCAACTGATTTTACCGCAAATACGCCTTTGCCAAATTTAGGGGGTAATAATATCGGAAGGGCGCAACCATTCATTATAAGCGTTGCTATGGTATTTTGTTTGGCAAGAGTGGAATATGATGTTGAAGATGCAATTACAAGAATGAAACAAGTTATCATGTATTTGCACTTCATAAAGCAATGATTACAATAATTGCTCATAATTACAACAATATTGAAGAAAAGCACTAAAGGGAAGCGTTAATAGAAAAGAAACGAAGAGCCAATTCAGTTTCATAGAAGAAGCGATAAAGACATTAAGTAAAGGCAATAAAAAAGCAATAAAGTCACAAATAGAATGAAATGGTAAAATCCTAAAAGAAAATACCCAGCAGAGTCGCCATGCTGTCGATGCCCACTTTTTCTAAAGGAAAAATCGAGTTTACGATATTTGGGCGAACAACTCGTTCCCTTTTGGGAGTTGGGTTTGAATTGAAGAGTCGCTACCTAATGATTAAGTGCATTAGGACACTAAGAAGAATTTTTATTTAGAAAACCAGAGAGTGGGTAAGGGCTTGAAATTATCTCAAGGGGAAGATGTTAGGCACCCCTCAAGATCCACTAGTGTAGTTCCCGGCCATGCTAGAATTGTGACTTCACATAATCAAGTAAGCAATTAAGGGCTCAAGTAGGAGGGATTCACATACAACATTGCAAATAAATTAAAACTTGGGGAAAGTTAAAAAGGGCAAAAATTTTATGAAAGATTTAGACAATTTAAAAGAGATAGATGAAAGCAAGTAAAAGGGATGGGTCCTAGGTTTATGATTAATATGGATTACGTCAATGCAATACCTAGTAATCACTCCTCAAAGAGGTGCTACATGAGGTATTATCGCACCGGTCATCATATCCATATCTACCGTTCCCACCACGTTAAGGTATTAAAGCGCGGGATAGTATCGTTACATAATTCATGCTATTACCCATCCTAATCCTATCAGTCCCGGAGGCATTGAGACTACTAGTCCTAAAGGGAGCGGATTTGGGGCTTTCCGGAATTTCAAAAGGATAAAAATCTAGGCGACAAGCGAAAACACATAAACAGTTAGGGGAAACAAATAGTAATTAAGGCTCACACATGCCTCCTCACTTAAAAGAGCAAATATAGCATGACTTCAAATTCTGTTTTGGTCTGAATTAAATTAAAAGCGTAGGCTAGGCTGATTCATCACATATTTCTCAGATGAGGAGTCTGAATTAGCCTTATCTGGATGTAGTCTAACAAAATTGACGCAATCAATTACCTAATAGTTTTCCTAAGTGAGACCTATAGGCATGACATCTAATAGAGCGTACTGATTTTAGGGAAAAGGTTGCTTGTTATATAAACGAAAGATCTGCAGATTTTGATGACCTTATGATTGATTTTAGACTCGTAGATGAAATAGACGAAGCTGGTTCAGTTGATTATTCCTACAGGCATGATTTCTAAGCGTAATTGGTTTTTAAATGATTACATAAATGCAAGAGTCCTATAGGCATAGTATCTAGAGTGAAGTTGGTTATTTATTAAACCAATGATTGTTTGCCTAATGGCATGTATATGCAGAAGTGCAGAAACCTAAGATCATGATTTCTATATGCAGAACTTATAGGCATAATTTCTAAGATGCAGAAGTGCAGAATTTATAGGCATGAGTTCTAAGATGCAGAATGCAGAAAAACTTAAGGCATAATTTGTACGATGGAGATGTGTAGAAACCTAAGATCATGATTTCCATATGCAAAATTTATAAGCATAATTCCTAAGATGCAGAAGGGCAGAATTTATAGGCATGATTTCTAAGATGTAGGAAAACTTATAGGCATGAGTTTTAAAAATGCAGAATGCGGAAATTGTAAATAACCTATAGGCATGTTTTCTACCCTTGGCATGCATTCATCCCCATCCCTTTCCATTATCCATCCCCAATTGTTATTACAAATTATTACAGACCCAAATGAATCAAAAAAGAAAAGTAAAATTACATCCAAAGTTCCATCTACATCCAAATAGCCTAATTCAGACTCAAAGTCCAACAATATGAGATAAACCAACTTCCAGGATCAGATTTCCAGAAGCCTTTCTCACATTTGGCATGTTTCAAAGTTCCCAAGAGTTTCAAAGGGCTCGGGGCAGTGCTTACATCCCAAAAACATTGCAGAATTAAGATCATAGTGTAGTGTGGAAATGCCAGCCCTCAAATGTCCAAGTTCAGAGTGAACTCAAGATTCCAAAGCAAGGATCATAAGAGAGGGGCAGAACTTAAGGGTCTAAGAATAAGTGTAAGTGCATAAAGAGGGAAGCAGGGAGAGCCATGGCTGGCTGGTGGTCATGACCAGCAATTGGGAATGCTGGAACACCTCTGACCAGCCTGTTAGCCAATTTAGGAGTTAGGATCCATTGTGGATCAGGTTATAGCCTGGGCAGTAATTAGGGTACTGCCAAGCCAAGAACCTTAACTCAAACACATAGAAGGGAATAGGGGTAGGGATTCACAATAGAAAAGGCAAGGAAGGAACATAATTAGCACAAATCCCTGAGCATAAGCAGTAAAGTAAATAAGGATGCTGAAACTGTGAAGTAAACACAAAGGGGTGAGGCAGAAAATTAAATAAAAGACATACCAGTTTCAAAGGAAAACAAGTAAGGAAACAGTATTCTTTGAAAACCAAGTTGCAAGCACAGCAGTTCCAAAAGGTCTCAAGCAATATTGAGTGTTGAATTCAAATTAGTAAGGTAAATGTGTGAGTTGAAAGTAAGAAGTTAGAGGTATTGAACTTGAAGTATAGATGCAAAAGTATTTGATTGGGAGTGTAGATGTAAAGTTAGGTCTTTAAAGTGCGGAAGTGCAATCCCTTTTATAGTGCAAAGAGAACCAGTAAGAAAGGTAAAGAAATCATTGAAATCAGACTCCCTTTGGTTAAGGGATTCTGATTCCAACGGGCAGAAATTAGTTAAGGAAAGAAATTTCTAATTAAACCTTTCAAAGTAGCAGAAAAGGGGTAAGTACATGGAAATTATTTAAGGAAAACAATCAATGGTACATGGTTTGTGCCAAATATGGTAAAGGAATCAATTTAACAGCCATTAAACAAGAATAAGTTCAATTGAATAAACCAAGTCAAGAAAGGTAAAGGAGGTTCAATCGAAGGAAAATTAGTGACAGTTTATCAGCCTTATTAAGGGTGGTTCAGAATCAATCACTTAGTTGGTAAAAAAAATCTTTTGAAAGAGAAATTTCTCATATATATAAGCACACAGATCAAACAAAAAGAGTCGGTAGGTTATTTAGAAAAAGAGTTTAACACTGAAAGTCTCAGAGTCACAAGCCAAAGAGATTCAAGTTTAATTATAGACTCACAGTGAGCCTGAAAGCTTAGGTCCCAAAGCGAAACCCTAGTACCACTTGTCAAAGAAACCCCAAAACATAGGGTTTCGAATAGAGTCAGAGGTGAGAAAACATGGTCTTTGAAAGAGGCTTAGAAATCTCTTTCAAAGACTTATGAGAGACAAACATACACAAACATGTTCAGAAGAGAGAGATGATGCGAGTTTTCCAACAATAGTGGAGAAAATATACAAACAGAACTCAGTAAAGCGACCAAAATCCAGGACCCAAACATAAACACGTATAGCAAAGAGTGAGGAAAACAACACAAATTAATATGCGAGCATAAGATTAACAACAAAAATAGAAAAGTCTCGCCTAATAGAACAGAAACAAGAGAGAAAAACCATGTATAATAAGAAGAACACATACGAGCATGAAACACACATAAAGAAAGAACATGAAGCATCAGAAAAATATTTGAAAAAACTTTGTTCAAAAACCCTAAAACTCGATTTTGAAAAAGAAAATTTGAGGAAAACCTATAAAATGTCAAATAACGCTCAGGCATGTGACAAATCTAAAATAAATAAGCAAGTACAGAACCTCAGATAACTTAGAGTTGCAGAAGAAACCTAGAATGAGAAAGGTCTTGAGGAAAGTCGAATCCTGAGTCGAAAAGACTCATATTGCTTGAATACACCGTAATAATGGCCGGAAAGGCCATAGATCTACAGATCTGAGAAAGATCTAAAGAGAGCCATTGATATCGGGCTCTAGAACCTCAAGCATCTTAGGCTTAATGGTGAGAGAGAGTGAGTACAAGCCATCCATGGTCTGGAATGCCATGTATTCCGGTGGAAACATGGTATAAACAGGTTGGAGATGAATAGGGTTTCAGAGAGGCTAGAGAGAGTTTGGGAGACGAAGAGGATTTTAAGGTGTCGTATAAGATAGAATGAGCTAGGTTAAGGGGGTATTGGGAATTAAAAATGGAAAGGGGGAATCTCGGCCGTTGATCAAAATGATCAACGGCCTGGATTAAAGGGGAGCCAGGTGGATTTTAAATTTGGTCGTGGGTTGGGTTAAAAAATTGGAATTGGGTTGGTTTTAATTTGGGCCGGAATTGGGGTCAATTTAAGGATAAAATTGAAAGGAAATAAGGTTGTAATTGAAATAAAGATAGGCTAGATGTTAAATAGCCAATTTTCCCTTTTCATTTTATAAAAAATAGTAATAACGATTTTAAAAATAAATTAATAGAACTGAACTAATTAATAATACATAAATATTAATCAAAAAATACTAGAAATAATTTATAATTGTAAAAATGTTTTTAATTGTAAAATACCCTATAATTGCAATTATATGCAATTTAGCTTTAGAAATACCAAATAAATTTGTAAAAATATACAAAAATCACCTTAATTATATTTTGGTGTAAATATGAGAATAAAAATAAATTATTCACCAAAATGATAATTTTGGAAATAATTATTTGATTTTGTACTCCTAGAAATAAACAATAAATTGATTTTGAAATCTTTAAAAATTAGGAAAAAATACCAAAACTCTTGGGCATGCTTATATATGCATGTACATGCTATTTTGAAAGTATCTTGTACGTAAAAATACATAGGAAAAAATTAGGTATCAACAGCACCCCTCTTAGTCCACAACTGTGGGTCCCCGCCGAACTTATATTTACGAATTAGTCCATTAACAAATAAATAGTTTGAATCAAATAATTTGTTGGACGTTGTATAACTCAAATAACAAGGCAAAGATTTTGAATAAGTTGTACACATATAAAACAAAGATTAAACAAAAGGTATTTTGGGAAGGGGAAGTCCTAGGCTAGTTAGCCTATAGGATCACCCCACATAATGTCCGATAAATACTCCTCAATAAGGAGCTATACATGAAATTAGAGCGTAGTCATCATATCCCATACCTACCCTTCCCCTCCCCTTAGTGGTTATTAAAGCGAGTGTTGGTTAGCAATCTCTATTGCGTGCTATTATCCGTTCCTTCTTAATGGTCATGGAGGAAATTTAGGACCTCTACCTATAGGTAGTTTTAGACAGACCCCTAAGGTTTAAAGGTGAAAATACTAAGGCGACAGGAAAGAACAATTAGGACCTTAGCACATAAGATAAAATGGAGAAATTAGAGGCTCAAGTTTACCTCCTCAAACAATACACATAAACTACACGACTCAAGCACAAATAAAGGCCTTTTGTTAAACAGTATCTTAAGGCATGATGTCTAAGTGAATACCAAGACACAAAACACATGCAATTTATTTTTATAAATTTAGAAGTAATGACCCTATAAATTGCCTACTAATTTTTGAAAGCCTGCTAAAATCATAACGACATTAAGTAACAGAAACATTTTCAGAGTTACAGGATTTGAAAAGGCCCTATAGGCTTGCCTACACGCGGAATAACGATAACTACATTTATATAGTAAAACAGGGAAGATTCTAAAACATACTTATTGAATCCCTATAGGCATGCTGTCTAATGATAGATTCAGGCAGTTTTTGAAAGAAATCATTTCAGGGAAATAAAACACTAATTAAACTAGTTTCAAAATGAACTAATCGTGGATTGGATTGACTTATTTAAACTAAACTAGTTTAAATCTGTAGGCAGGATTTCTGGTGTTATTCCTGATAGGCATGATATCTAATTGTTTAAAAATTAATGTTAGAAATTGGTAGGCATGATAACAAATGAAAACACATATAAATATCCATTATAAAAGAAGTTGAACTGGATCATATTGTATAGGCATGGTATCTACTTGTGAGGTTGATTTTAAGACCCATAAACATGATTTCTATTATTTGAACCACTTGAGACCTATAGGCATAATTTCTAACATAGTAAGGAAATCATAGAAAAATATAAAGTCCTATAGGCATGGTTTCTACCCGTATTACCCCACAAATATGTAACTACCCACTCTTTTCACTAGTTGCCCCAATATTCGTTTACAAATTATTACAGACCATACGAATGAATTAAATAAGTAGATAAGAAAACTAAGAAGTTATTCTATAGGGAGCGTACAAATAGGCCCAGATTTCCAAAGCCTCCAATAGCCTCAAGTGCCCAAATTCCATAGACAAAGTCATTGTCTAGGTGCATCAGAGTTCTCTAAGGATCTCAAGGATCCTGGGCAGTGCCCACACCTAGACTTGGTAACCAAATTAAGTAAGTGCAGTGTGGAAGGGACAGCCTCAGTGTGCCAGAGTTCAGAGGGTTCTCAAGAGGACCCCAAAGCAGTACACACACTAGAGGGGGCAGAACCTAGTGACTTAGGAGTAGAGTATGAGTGCTTAACATACAATTTGAAAAGAGACTTGAAAATATTTTTTTTTTTTGTAAAACAACAGGACATTTCGAAAAGAGTAGGGCAATCAACAAACAACAGACCAATCCTCAAGACCAAACAGGTTCAACATCACACATAGAACAAAGAGCCAAGACATATTTAGCACCACAAGCCTTCACACAGGTGTGAGCACGTGATTTTTACCCTACATGAAGATAACTCCTAAAAATAGATCAAGATATTTTTATTGATTTTTTAGGAATTTTCCTTTTATTCAGTTGCATTTCATGCATTTTAATATTTTAAAATTAAAATAATAAATACCAAAAAATATCTTGCATAGCATTTAGGTTTTATCAGAAGTCATTTGGTTTTCATAAAAATTTAAAAATCGCAAAAAATATTTTATTTTTACACCTTTTTCCTTTTGTTGATTTTTCTCTTCTAATTTAGGGTTAAGTAGCTTTTATAATTTTCATAATTAGTATAATTTTAGATAATTTAGATTTTTAATTCTAGGATTTTTAATTAAAAAAAAGAAGATAAAAAAAGAAATTGGGAATAAAAATTGGAAGAACCTTCCCAAAAAATATTTTCCCCAAAACATTTCTCCCCATATGAGACCTCCCCCAAAATTATTTCCCAAAAAAAATACTTCCCCCCAAAATTTTTCCCCACATAAAACCTTCCCCCCAAAACTACTCCCCCACATAACACCCTGTCCTACACACTCTATAAAACCAAAACTACACAAAAGAAAGAGGGAGGCCTGAACAAAAATAGGAAGCCGCTTTTTTCACAAAGAACATACCCCCCCTCCTCACCATTCTGCTCCTTCTCCAACACTCACAAAATTCCTTTCCCATCCCCTCTCCAACCCTTTGGCTCAAATTAAAAGATGCACATATGGAACAATAGAGAGGAAAAGAGAATAAGATTTTAGGTGTTTGCTTCTTTTGATTTTAAGTTTCAGAAAAGTAAAAATAACTTAAAAACATCTCTATTCTTCTTTCTAATTTCGGTTTTGATTCATAATTATGGAGTTTGATTGATTCGAGTTTGTCGCGGTTCGAATTCGGCGATCCGAGGTTCCCGTTGAGATTTGCGGTTCGTGTCGCTATTTTGTTTTGTTGTTGCTTTGAATTTATTGGTTGCGTCTAGCTCGCTAGCCTCCAGTGTACATTTAGTCGGAAATCTAATCGGAAGAAGTTGAGATTCAATCCCTTATCCTTCTCTTTATTTTATTGAGTTAATGGTGGTAATTAGAATGATATTATTTCATGTTAGTTTAATTTTAGCTGATGGGTAGTGTTCTTTTTTGTTAGATTTGAGATGGGAAAGCTTGAATTCAAGACAAAAGTGTTAAAATAATATGTTCCTTTTTGGTATTATGCGTTTTTACAAAGTATCAATACTTGTAGGCAAGTCGGAATTTGACGTTGAGAATGTTGATTAGTAAAGAGTGTACAACAAACTGATTTTTACCCTTTTTAATTTGTAATTATTATCGTGTTCGTTAGTGTTGTTTTTTTGTTATTTTGATGATAATTTTAGGATGATTCCTATGGTTTGAAAAAAATATTTAATTTGGTTATGTTACTGTAGTATGTCTCTGTAGTTTATAAAAGATACAATCCTTTGTGATGAAATGACTTGATTCTCATGCTTAGTTGAACACTAATGAATCCGTGTATTCGTCTTTAGGAAGGATTTGGGAATATGTAGTTTAAACTTCATAAGCCCAATTTGGTAGCTTGCGTCGGGATTTTCAGTTGGTGAAAGATGGAGAGTGATTTAAAAATATGACATTGTCCCATTCTTAATTCGTGATGTTGATTATAGTTCTCTTTTGTGATCTATTCTCAATATTGTCTTCTTAGTTTGGCGAAAAATGTAGTAAAGCAAGTTATGAATATCCGTAGTTTGTTTTAGTTGATTAAAGGCCTTTTGAAATAATTTGAGGTGTGCCGTGCCAAATAAAATCTTTAAATGCGTGGCCCTCACCCTTTTAATTTTATTCCTTAGAAATAGAGGCGTGCCATTTAGTGAATGTTCATGGCCCCCGTAAAGATAACAACGCGGTAGTTGCTTTAGGCGCGCATTTTAATAATCTACTTTCCTAAACACGTGTGTACATTTATGTGACTCAAATTCAAATCTCAACGAAGTCGAAATGTGTCAAAAATAGTGGGTGCATTTATGTGACGTGGTTCGAGACGTGTTTTCACGATGTTGCAATTCTCCTTAAAAAATAATAATAAAAGCAGTTTAAAGTTAATAAGCACATAGGTTAAAACATGTTGTAAAATCAAATAAATAAGCTAAATATGACAATTGAGCGACCATGCTAGAACAACGGAACCCAGGAATGCCTAACACCTTCTTCCGAGTTAACATAATTCCTTACTCGGATTTCTGGATCGCGGACTGTTAAACAGAGTTAATAATTTTCTCGATTCGGGATTCAACCGGTGACTTGGGACACCATTAATCTCCCAAGTGGTGACTCTGAATTTTAATAAACAAATTCCGTTTCGATTGTCCTTTAATTGGAAAAACTCCTTTACACCCTTACGGATGTAGTAAGAAAAAGGAGGTGTGACAGCTCTGGCGACTCTACTGGGGATACAAACCCAGAACTTCGGTTCAGGGTTTAAGAATTCAAGCTTAGAATAATTGTTGTGTTTGGCTTTATCTGATTTTCCTACATGTTTTCTGCTTAATGTGCTAAATGCTTTACCGCTTTGATATTATTTGAACTGTATATGTAAACTGTGCCGAAACCCTTCTCTTCTCACCTCCGGGGATGTGCTTACTGGTTGAGACTCCCTATTCTGTTATTGTCATATCTTGAAATAAGAAAGAGGCCGGACAAGTTACTAAGCCGGACGATCCCGCAGGTCCCCGGTACGTAGCCCCCTCCTCGACTTGAGTTGTCCGCTCGGGTACACAGTTTAGAACACATACCCAGGTTTTTAACCTAGAATAACTTGACTTCATCCGGATCCCTAGTAGGAACGCTTATTTGCATCATGTTGCATTAGACTTAGGGGCCTTAACACAGGGGTTGGGTCCGTCTAGGACAGGTAACCTGAAATGAAAAAGATCATCCTGATGCATCTTATGTGTTGCATATGCATTTATTTGTCTCGGACTTGCATGCTGACCGGCTTTGGAGTATTTGGGAAAATTGAAAAAGAGAGAAATAGCAGTGTAGATAGTTAATTATATGTTTTAGAAAAACGACCAATATCAAAATAGAGTCAAAACTCTGCCGAATTTTTGAGAAAAATGAAAAAAAAAAAAGAGAAAAAGGAAAATTTGTTCTTACAAAAATGGTTTGTTTTATTTGTCAGTAAAAAAAAAAAAGAAAACAAAAGTGTTTTACTTTTCAAATAGCTTTTTGAAAAGGAAATATAAAAAGAGTCATGTTTTTCGAAATAGTGTATTTGTCGAAAAGAGTCTTGTTGTCAAAAATAGTTAGCTTATTTGTCCGAACTACGCTGGTTTGATTCTCATCGGATGTGAGATACGTAGGCAACCCTCATCGAGTACAACCACCCCTTTTGCAAAAATAGCCAAAAATACCAAAAGTTTAATTTTTATCCAATAAATCGGGTGATGCCATTCTTGTTGAAAAATAAGCCGAATGTCCCAAAAGGGCGCTGGAAGGCTGTTTTTACAAGAACAAGCCACCCTGAATCATTTTAAAACGGTTTGCGGGCACAACCTTAAAATCTCCCTTTCAGAAGTGCTGAAAGGCCGTATCTGTAAAACCGAGTCTTCGTTTTCGTAAAGAAAAAAAAACTAATTTTGAAAAAATAGCCACTTTGTTTTTTTTTTACGTCAAAATAAGTCATTACATGGCCAGTTTTCTTTAAATAGTCACAGTTGACGTTGAAGCCTTCTCAGTCTTGCGCAGGCCTGTGACGATGCCGAGTGATGCCCCGCGGGCCCCAGGATGTGAAGCTTTGATGTACTCTTGATCTAGTTTTTTTATCACCGAGTCTGCATTTTGTTATTTTGAGTCTTCTTTTGTAGTTTCCCTTCAAGAAAAATAATTTAAAACAAAAAACAAAAACAAAAACAACAAAATTTTGCATTCAATTTGCAAGAACTACGCTTGGTCTGATTCATGCGGGGTCATGATACGTAGGCAATCTCCATAGGGTTCGATCATAACCAAAAGAAAGAAAAAAGGAAAAAAAGAGAGGAAAAACCACAAAAAGGCAATAGCGGAAAAACAAGAAAGAAAGAAAAGAAAATCAAGAAAGGAAGAAAATAGGAACAGGAGAAGACAAAGGCAAGAGTGAAAAGAAAAAAAAAAGAGAAGAAGAAAAGAGAAAATAAAGAAGAGAAAGTTTGCAATTGGAAATAAGGAAAAGGCCGGGATGACGCATGCGACCGATCAAAAGCTGTTACCAATATATTAAATGCCCTAACGCTAACATGATGGTTTCATTTTGTCATGTCATTCCAGAAAGGTGGTTGGTTTGTGGTTTTAAAGTGGTAACTTCTCCTTACAACACAAGGACAAAAGACAGTCGGCATCCTGGCAACCAATTCCTACAACACCCGGTCAAAAAACAAACTGGACATGACAGGCCAAGAATCAGATACCAGTATCGTGGACCCGTCAAAAGAGGTAGAAGTGGTAGATGTTAAAGCAATGAAAGAAGAGATGAATAAGTTTAGACAGCAGATGGCTGAGATGCATCAGGCCTGGGCTAAGGGTCAGCCGACGCCAGTTTATCCCGCTAATCCAGTATATATCCCACTTGTGGCTCAGTCTCAGGAGCTTCCTCCTGCGAGTTCATCTTCACCTTTCCCTTTCTACCAACAGAGTTATGGCACCACCTCCTATCTTCCCCAAGCTCCACCACCCAAACAAATCCTCCCCCACCAATCACCCCTGTCTTTGTGGCGCCTCCACCTGCCACATTGCAAAGATCCTCCAGTGAGCCCCTGTTTCAAGCTCACGACAGTCAGTACCATCCTCTTGAGCCTACCTTTAAAGCTCCTGAGCCATATTCCTACACTCCTCAACTTGAGCTCCCGGTGGAAACTGACAAGCCGCTTAAGGATCCGGAACAGGAAGAGATGTTTCAAAAATTAAAAAACCTGGAGCAGTCCTTCAGGAACATGAAAGGGTTTGGTGGCCAAGTCAGTGTGGCCTATAAAGATTTGTGTTTATTCCCGGATGTTCAGTTACCCGCAGGGTTCAAAATGCCAAAATTCGATCTGTATGACGGGCGTGGTGACCCGGTGGCCCACCTGAGGGGATTCTGCAGCAAAATGAGAGGGGCCACTGGGAAAGATGAATTGTTGATGGCGTACTTCAGCCAGAGTCTGAGTGGTTCCTCTTTGGAGTGGTATACACGACAGGACCATGGTAGGTGGTATACTTGGGATGATTTGGCCTAAGCGTTTGCATTCCATCTTCAGTATAATCTCGAAATCATCCCGGACCGCCTGTCACTGACCAAAATTGAGAAGAAGCCCGGGGAAAGCTTCGGGGAGTACCGTTTCCGGTGGAGAGAGCAGGCGGCAAGAGTCGATCCTCACATGAAAGAGAGCGAGATGGTCGATTACTTCTTACAGGCTTTGGAGCCTACTTACTATGGTCATCTGGTGTCAGCAGTGGGAAAATCTTTTAACGAGGTAGTGAAAATGGGAAGTATGGTTGAAGAGGGGCTCAAATCTGACAAAATCATGAGCTATTCGGCAATCAAGGCAAATACCCAGGCTATACAGAGCGGCACTGGAGGAGTACTGGGAAAGAAAAAGAAAGAAGATGTGGCGGTAGTTCACTCAAGAACTTGGTCCAGGGGCCCATCACCATATTACCATAAACCTCGACCCCGTCCCCAAACCTACTCCCACACTCCACAACACTATAACCCACCTCGTGGTCCCCCCTTCTCTGTCCACCATGCCCACACATACCCCCAAATCCTACCCATGCTCCATGGGGCGTGCACCCACTCCACAAAATACTTACCCAACTCAAAATACCTACCCTCCTCCAAGAGCCTACAGGAATCCCCCTGGAGCAGGTTTGCAAGCTAGCCAAAATTTCAAGCAAGAGAGGGCACAAAAGCAGGAAACTTTCACCCCCATCGGCGAGTCATATGCAGAATTGTTTGAGAAACTAAAGCATTATAACTTGATTGCACCAATCCCTCCGAATCAGGTGGACAAGCGTGAAAGAAGCTTTGACCCTTCTAAAAGGTGTGAATACCATTCCAATGCCCAGGGCACGATGTTGAAAGTTGCCGGGATTTGAAAAGAGAGATAGAAAGAATGATTTAGGAAGGGGTAATTGTGGTCCAGGATAGTGCCACCCAGAACATTGCACAGAATCCTTTACCTGCACATGATAGTGCACATTTTGTGAGGAAGATCCATGGTGACAGGGGGTATGAGAATCCTCTCGGAAACTCATTGAATGAAGTCAATGATATTGAAATTGTTGAAGGTCCCAGCAACTCTGGCGGGAAATACAATGGCTAAGATGTCAAGTTTGGTGATTGGGAAGACGCTCCAGCTCTTGGTGAAAAAGAGTGGAGTTTTGGTGGTTTATTTTGTTGTCATTTCTATTGTCCGTGTTATTTTCAGCGTTGTAATCCGGACATTGTCTTGTGACTCAAACCCTTCTATCTTTTCACTTTGCTTTGTTTAGTCATAATAGCTTGTTTAGTGCCATCTAGGTTTGTTCAAGGGTTGTAACTTTAGTCTAGTTTGCTTGTTTTGTTGTTTAGACCCTTTCACCGTCAGTCTAATGCAATTCTCTGTTTCTCGCCATTTCTAGTCATTTTATTTAGTTCCCTTCTCCTTTTACAATTCTTTTCATGCTGGTTCTAGTGACACGACATGCATGCATAATTCTCAGCCTGGTTTTTAAAAGTCAATTTAGTAATGAAGCAGTGAAACAATGTTGAAGATGTAAGGACATTCGAGGGAAGTAAGTAAAGGCATTTTGAGATCACATCGAGCCCAAATCAAGTGAAACTGAGGGCAGATAGAACATAAAGAAATACTATTGAAAAGCATCATGCCACATCGGTTTGAAGCCAAATGCAAGTTTGCCCCAAGTCTACAGGGACCGTTCGTGGTACCGAGATTATTGTCCAATGGTTCTAGGTAATTGACAAATACAGAAGGCAAATATGTGAATAAATCAAAAGTGTTATGTGTGTTTTCCTCAGCTTGTTTAACTCTGTAATTTGTACTTGGCATGTTTTGGAGATTGGAATGACGAAGGCATTTTATTCTGCTATCCAAACACCTTATCCTTTGTTACCCCTTTGAGCCTCGGTTATTTTCTTGCACACCCCTCTTTCGGAATCAATAATAAAACTCGTAAAACCGAGCGGGGAAAGCAAGTGGAGAAACAAGAGAAAAACAGCGGAAAAAAAAAAAGAAATGAAAAGAAAAGAAAAGAAAATGAAAAAAAAAAGAAAAATGAAGAAAAAAAGAAAAGAAAAGAAAAGAAAAGAAAAGAAAAGGAAATGAAAAGAAATGAAAAGAAAGAAAAGAAAAGTGGAAGAATGAAAGATCGCAACAATAAAAGTAGTCGCCTGAACTACGTTTGACTTGATCCCGAAAGGGTACGTAGGCAGCCTCTCTCTGAGGTTCAGTCACACAAAAACAAAAATTCAAAAGTCCCCAAGAAAGAAACTGGGGCAGAAGTTATGGTTGTTGTGGGAAATCCAATTCCGAAAGTTGTAATTTTGAACCCATGATGAAACTGTTTTGAGCCTTGATACCCTTCTTTCTAACCCTATCCAAAAGCCTGCATTACGGTCCAAAGAAAGACCTTCTGATCAGTCTTCAAGAAATGTCGAGTCAAGCGAGTAGAGGTGAATCATGTCAGGGGCCACACTTCGGTACAAGAAGCAAACACTCCAGTACAAGAAGAAAAATGATGAAAATGAGAGAGTCTTGTTGATGAAATCCTTCACGGATACCCCAAGGCAATAAAAGATAAGAGAAATCAGAATGAGAGAGTCTTATTGGTGAAAACCCTCACGGGCACCATAAGGCAACGATGAGTTGAGAGAAAAACCAAAATAAGAGAGGCTTGATGGTGAAAACCCCACGGGCACAACAAGTCGAATAAGGATGGTGAATCAGATCGGGCAAGCAGAGCATTGAAGCCCAGTTTCACGGCGAGAAGGTACAACAAGAGTTGAACATCAGATTTGCTAAACAAAGTCGCTGCAGGTGCATGTCAAGGTCGCTAGAGTCAGTATCTACATTTGATGGGTTGCTACTTTGTAGGTTTCTTGTTAGGAATCATCTCTTTCCATTAGGCGTTACTCTATTCCTCCTATCTTGTTTTACTCCCACTTCCTGGGTCTATTGTTCAAAACAAGTGAGAAATGACTTCAAAATCTGCCATCAAGCATTCCAACTAAACACAATAGGATTTGGTGAACATATCAAGGCGTCAAGTCAGGAGAAAACAGCAGGCACAATGAGTCGGCCGCAATCAACATGTTTTGGGATTCATGTAAAATACAAAGGTTTGGAATGTATCAATTCAAGAACAATGCAACATATAGAGGATGTTTGGTGAACGAATCAGAGATATGTGCTGCGTTAAGGGTAACAAAGAAATGGGTTAGCAAGGTCTCCAAGTGAGAATCAGTTATCATGGTGAGTGAGGAAACAATAAACTCAAGGCCCAAGCCAGTGGTTAAGCCAAGAAGGAACATCATATACCCGAAGTGGGGGGAAATAGACATGCCGTGGGATTCATATGAAACATAAGGTTTGGGAAGATGATAGTTCATGCAATGCAACAAACGGAGGCTATCAGGCCGCCTTCAAAGTTCAAGGCCACAAACCAACCACCACATTTTTAACTCACAAGTTTTCTTTGTTTGAAACAGGAACAAAGTAGTGCAAGAAAGTTGGTTCAACGGTAAGGGAACAAGAAAGGAAAGAAAAAGAAAAGGAGGAAGAGGAAAACCGACAAAAGGGAAGTTTCTCAAATCATTGACCTTTGCCATTACTTTTCACAATGTTTCCTCCTAGGATAAAAGGCCTAGTCTGATGGATTTTTCTCCAAATCATAATCTTAGTCTGATTAGTCTTTCTCCTAAGATAATAAACCTAGTCTGATGAATCTTCTCCTAGGATCAAAATCTTAGTCTGATGAAACCTTCTCCTAAGATAGCAGGATCAACACCTAGTCTGATGAACATTCTCCTAGGATCAAACTCTTAGTCTGATAAAGTTTTTTCTCCTAAGATAACAAAATGGACCCAGTCTGATGAACCTTCTCCTAGGATCAAAGTCTTAGTCTGATGAATTTTCTCCTAAGATAGTAGACCTAGGCTGATGAATCTTCTCCTAGAGTCAAAATCTTAGTGTGGCGAACCTTTCTCCTAAGATAACAAAAGACCTAGTCTGATGAATCTTCTCCTAGAGTCAAAATCTTAGTCTGATGAATCTTTCTCCTAAGATAACAAAATAGACCTAGTTTGATGAACCTTCTCCTAGAGTCAAAATCTTAGTCTGATGAATCTTCTCCTAGAGTCAAAATCTTAGTCCGACGAATCTTCTCCTAAGATAACAAAATCGACCTAGTCTGCTGAACCTTCTCCTAGGATTAACATCTTAGTCTGGTGAATCATTCTCCTAAGATAGAAAATCTAGTCTGATGAATTTTCTTCTAGGACCAAAATCTTAGTATGATGAATCATTCTCCTAAGATAGTAAACCTAGTCTGATGAACCTTCTCCTGGGATCTAAATTTTAGTCTGACGAATCTTTCTCAGAAGATAGCAGGATCTAAATCTTAGTCTGACGAATCTTTCTCCTAAGATAACAAGATCAAAATCTTAGTCTGACGAATCTTTCTCCTAAGATAACAAAATCAACGTCTTAGTCTGATGAATCTTTCTCCTAAGACAGAGGACCTAGTCTGATGAATCTTTCTCCTAAGACAGAAGACCTAGTCTGATGAATTTTCTCCTAGGATAAACATCCCAGTCTGATGAATTTGCTAGTCAAATAGTTTTACTCACAGGAGACGCACATGCCAATCAAGTCTTTAGTATTGCTCCCACCATCGTATCAATACCTTAGGTAACAACACACAAGTCTGCCCAGTCACCAAACTGGGGCAGAATATTTTCTTTGTTTATCTATTTTATTGCGGTCAGGAGCCCACCTGGAGAACAAGGGAATACTTTTCAAGTTTCATCAATCAGGCACCCACCTGGAGAACAACGGAAGTACAATTCAAATTTTAGCTTTTAATTTTAATATTTGATAACATGATGTGCCCCAGTCACCAAATTGAGGCAGAAAATTTTCTTTGTTTATCTATTTTGTTGTAGTCAGGAGCCCACCTGAAGAACAAGGGAATATTTTTCAAGCGTTGCAGTCAGGAGCCCACCTGGAGAACAAGGGAATACTTTTCAAGCGTCAGCAATCAGGAGCCCGCCTGGAGAATGGAGGCACATATTTTAAACTTCAGCAATCTAGCATTACTCGGAGGAATGGCAAAACATCTCTAGTCACAATTCAAGGCAACAACACAAGAATTCTGTCGGAAGAATACAAGACATTAAGAAATACAAGACCAAGTTTGAAGATATAGATAGGAATCTTGTAACTCGTAGCTAATAGGCTTCGTTAGTCTTTTTCAGTTTTGATTTTTTGATGTAATAACAGGACCGCGGACCGGAACCTCGGTGAAACGGCACCTTGATTGGCTCTTCACCTCAGCATACTCTACCATCTCACTCACTTCTGAACTACACTGACCTGATTCCTTTATAGCCAAGGATATGTAGGCAACCTCTGAAGCAAGGTTCAGTCAAATCTTTCAAAAAATACTTCCCAAGGAGTATTCAAACGAGCAAAAATCGCTCGTATCCGCTCACTTTGTCTTTGCACGAAAAATCTTAATGTTTCCGTGCAAATAGGGGCAGCTGTGAGCACGTGATTTTTGCCCTACATGAAGATACTCTTAAAAATAACTCAAAATAATTTTTATTGATTTTTTAGGAGTTTTCCTTTATTTAATTGCATTTCATGCATTTTAGTATTTTAAAATCAAAATAATAAGTACCAAAACATATCTTGCATAGCATTTAGGTTTTATCGGAAGTCATTTGGTTTTCATAAAAATTAAAAAATCGCAAAAAATATTTTATTTTTACACCTTTTTCCTTTTGTTGATTTTTCTCTTCTAATTTAGGGTTAAGTAGCTTTTATAATTTTCATAATTAGTATAATTTTAGATAATTTAGGTTTTTAATTCTAGGATTTTTAATAAAAAGAAGAAGATAAAAAAAGAAATTGGGAATAAAAATTGGAAGAACCTTCCCAAAAAATATTTCCCCCCAAAACACTTCTCCCCATATGAGACCTCCCCTAAAATTATTTTCCCAAAAAAATACTTCCCCACATAAAACCTTCCCCCAAAACTACTACCCCACATAACAACCTACCCTACACACTCTATAAAACCAACACTACACAAAAGAAAGAGGGAGGCCTGAACAAAAATAGGCAGCCGCATTTTTCACAAAGAAGGGACCCCCTCCCCACCGTTCTGCTCCTTCTCCAACACTCACAAAACGCCTTTCTCATCCCCTCTCCAACCCTTTGGCTCAAATTAAAAGATGCACATATGGAACAGTAGAGAGGAAAAGAGAATAAGATTTTAGGTGTTTGCTTCTTTTGATTTTGACTTTTAGAAAAAGGAAAAATAACATAAAAACATCTCTATTCCCTCTTTCCAATTTCGGTTTTGATTCATAATTATGGAGTTTGATTGATTCGAGTTTGTCGCAGTTCGAATTCAGCGATCCGACGTTCCCGTTGAGATTTGCAGTTCTTGTCGCTATTTTGTTTTGCTGTTGCTTTGAATTTACTGGTTGCGTCTAGCTCGCTGGCCTCCAATGTACATTTAGTTGGAAATCTAATCGGAAGAAGTCGAGGTTCAATCCCTTATCCTTCTCTTTATTTTATTGAGTTAATGGTGGTAATTAGAATGATATTATTTCATGTTAGTTTAGTTTTAGCTGATGGGTAGCGTTCTTTTTTGTTAGATTTGAGATGGGAAAGCTTGAATTCAAGACAAAAGTGTTAAAATAATATGTTCCTTTTTGGTATTATGCATTTTTACAAAGTATCAATACTTGTAGGCAAGTCGGAATTTGACGTTGAGAATGTTGATTATTAAAGAGTGTACAACAAACTGATTTTTACCCTTTTTAATTTGTAATGATTATCGTGTTCATTAGTGTTTTTGTTTTGTTATTTTGATGATAATTTTAGGATGATTCTTATGGTCTGAAAAAAAAATTTAATTTGGTTATGTTACTGTAGTATGTCTATGTAGTTTATAAAAGATACAATCCTTTGTGATGAAATGACTTGATTCTCATGCTTAGTTGAACACTAATGAATCCGGGTATTCGTCTTTAGGAAGGATTTGGGAATATGTAGTTTAAACTTCATAAGCCCCATTTGGTAGCTTGCGTCGGGATTTTCAGTTGGTGAAAGATGGAGAGTGATTTAAAAATATGACATTGACCCATTCTCAATTCGTGCTGTTGATTATAGTTCTCTTTTGTGATCTATTCTCAATATTGTCTTCTTAGTTTGGCGAAAAATGTAGTAAATCAAGTTATGAAGATCCGTAGTTTGTTTTAGTTGAGTAAAGACCTTTTGAAATAATTTGAGGTGTGCCGTGCAAAATAAAATCTTGAAATGCGTGGCCCTCACCCTTTTAATTTTAATCCTTAGAAATCGAGGCGTGCCATTTAGTGAATGTTCATGGCCCCCGCAAAGATAACAACGCGGTAGTTGCTTTAGGCGCGCATTTTAATAATCTACTTTCCTAAACACGTGTGTACATTTATGTGACCCAAATCCAAATCTCAACGAAGTCGAAATGTGTCAAAAATAGCGGGTGCATTTATGTGACGTGGTTCGAGAAGTATTTTCACGACGTTGCAATTCTCCTTAAAAAATAATAATAAAAGCGGTTTAAAGTTAAAAAGCACATAGGTTAAAACATGCTGTAAAATCAGATAAATAAGCTAAATATGATAGTTGAGCGACCGTGCAAGAACCACGAAACCCGGGAATGCCTAACACCTTCTCCCGGGTTAATAGAATTCCTTGCTCGGATTTCTGGATCGCGGACTGTTAAACAGAGTCAATAATTTCCTCGATTCGGGATTTAATTGGTGACTTGGGATACCATTAATCTCCCAAGTGGCGACTCTGAATTTTAATAAGCAAATCCCGTTTCGATTGTCCTTTAATTTGAAAAACTCCTTTACGCACTTACGGGTGTAGTAAGAAAAATGAGGTGTGACAACAGGGGATAATGGGAATTGGGGACAGGTATGCTCAGAAACACTGATTAGACATAGTCACATAATCAGAAACTCTTAAGGGGTTCAATATAGGATCAACGTGATTTAAAATCAATCCCAGAATCATACAAGTTTAGGAGTGCAGACTACTTTACAAAGAGATTCATACCAGAAACTAGATAAAGCAAGATCACGTTGGAGACATACTACATAGAAGGGGTAACATGTTCATACTGATCCTAAGGAAGGAGAGTACATAACATGATAATAATGTAAACATATCAACTACAAGTTCCACAACAAACACATAAGTAAAAGCAGACTAGAAATATGATGAATTGAAGTAATAAAAGGACCATATTGTTTTTGGAACTTGAATTGAAGTCAGAACATACCAGTAGAAAAGGTAGTAATCACAAAGTGAGGAACAAGAGAGTAGAGTAATCATCCTTGGTTTGCAGCCGACTGGCTTAGAACAATAGCAAGTAACCAGAGAAAGGAGAGCAGAAAAGAGTTTTTGTGTGAGAGAGAGTTTTGAACCAACGTGTTCATGTCTGTGTTAATGAGAGAGTATGTATAGATAGTAGTTCGAAACTAGGTAAAATAAGGCAAGAATCACAATAATATAGTAATTATGGAACTCATAACCAATTAGAGCAAAATCAGGATAAGTACTCCCTTAAGTTAGGGGAATCAATTCAAACGGTAAGAACAAGTAACAAATAAGGAAATAAATCAGTGTATGACTAATAAGGAAAAATTTAAAATTCAGTAAGTATAGGGTAAATAATTAGGGCTAAGTTCAGAAAACTCTAATTAAGGAAATAGTCAGTAAGAATAAAGTACCACAATAGACAAGGTAGGCGAATTAGTCAATTTGAATAGAAAGGGTAGAAATTGAAGATTTAAAGGAAGGTCTTCTAATCAAACCATGAAATAGGGAATCTAGAATCAATAAAAAAGGAAGTCATGATTCAGTATTCAGCATATAAATAGAGTAAGATAAGAATAACCAGACATAGCAAACATGCAAGTTAAACAACACTGATACAGAGAGGCAAGTCTGAATAGTCAAGATGAACATAAGCACATATAGGTGATATAAGTTACGATGAAAAACTCAGTATAAACGTATTCGAAGCAAGATAGTCACAGAAAGTCAAAAAAGCAACGATCAGTCATGCTAATACACAGAACCAAACGAAGAAAATCTAGAAATTTAGGGCTTTCAGCATAGGCAAGTTGAAGAGGTAGTAAAATCACAGAATCAGCCAAAATATGCAAGAAATAGAAGTTTAAACATAAACAAATCATTTTAAACAAAGTTTTAAAAGAAGTTCCGAAACCCTAATTTTTAGAAGAAGACGAAAATATTTGAAATCACATGATTCTTGTAAAGAATTCCAAGGACAGTGTAAAACATTATGGAAAAAAACTCAATTCATTTTAAATTTGTACAGATCTAGGAGATGTAGGCAGAAATTAAGGTTTCAGAAAAAACCCAAATAGAGATGAAAGAACCTGTCTAGAAGCCCAAGGATCGTAACTAATATAGCGTGATTTTGCTCGAAATCACACTGGAGTAGCCATGAACAGACAATTGACGAACCCTAGGTGCAAGTCGGCGTGGCCCTGGGCCCTTGAAGACTTAAGAGAAGGCAAGCATGGCATTAGAGAAGCCATTGGAGGCTTAGGAGTTGATGGGAGATCACCGGAGAAGACCATAGAAGAGAGGTCGACGGTTTGAAAGGCTAGGGTTTGGTTGAGTTACTGAGAAAAGAGAGGAGATGAGAGAATACAGAGGCAGCAGTCTATGAAAAATGGTTAGGGTTAGGGGTCGTTTAGAGTTAAAAAAGGAAGGAACGAACGAGGGCCGTTGATCTTTTAGATCAACAACCAGGATTTGGCGGGTCTTGGGTCGGATAATTTCATTTAGGTCCTGGGTCGAGTAATTTGATTAGGAATTGGGCTAGGTATTGGGTTTAATTGAGGCTATGATTGTAATGTAATCTGGCTATATTTTAAATAGCTAATTTATCCCTATATAATTTATAATAAATAACAGATAATTTCTGGAAAATTATTTTTTGTACTAAAATGATTTAAAATAGATATTTAACACTTTAAAAATATATAAGATCAATTTTATGCATATAAATATAATTATACATTAATAGGGCTAATATTGAAATTATATGCAATTTAGCTTTAAAATACAAAATGCAATTATAAAAATGCACTAAAAATATTCTAGCAATATTTTGGCATAAATATAGAAATTAAATGACTAAATCACCGAAATTAAATGACTGAATCACCACAACAATCATTTGAGGGATAATTATTGGGGATTTTATGAGTAAAAAGGGAAGGAAATAAATCAATTTAAAATCTTTAAACTTATAGAAAAATTATAAAAACCTTGTGCATGCTTGTATATGCATATATATGCTATTTTAAAAGTATCTATGCATATTAAATATATAGGAAAAAATTGGGTATCAACAGTTGCCCCTCTTTACTCGGGGAGAATGAAAGAGTTTTCAGGTAAAGAAATGATGGACACTTTTGACTGGACGGGATGCTTTGAAAGACAGGGACCATACTCTGGTCTTTGAGCTACCTACATATTTCTGTTTTTACAGGAACAAGCCATGTGTGGTTCTGGATTCATCTGCGGAATATGCCGATGAAATTACTCCAAGAACGGACATGCGATGTGGAAGCGACTACGGTGAGCAGTTAAAGCTCGGGATGGTTGGAGGGAACTGGAGCGAGATCCTTCCTGCTAGGATAGTGGTTGCTTATTGGTTACCCGCAGATGAAAGGTGCTACAAAAATGTATTTGCAAAAAATTTAACATGATGCAAATTCCCTTTGGACCATGACGGTTGTCTTCGGGCGGTTAAAGATGACGTCCTTGGACCATGATCTCCTATGCCATGAATTGTTTAGTGAGGGATTCACAGGCCATGAAATGATGTTCTCGGGCCATGAAGTTGGTGCCTCCTAATCATGACGACTTTGAATAATGATATGCAAGTTGAGGGATCCTCAGGCCATGGCATGGTGTCTTCCGGCTATGAGGGTGATGCCTTTAGACTATGATGCCTTCGGATAGATTGGTGATATTTTAGCCCATTATATGTAATAGTATGATGTTAACAAAACAAGGCTTAGTCTTGTGAAATGAAGGGCAGAGCTTAGACCAATTGGAAAACAAATAGATAGTAAAATAGAGCAATATCTATGCAAAAAGGGACAGTGCTTGGTCCCATGTGAATGTGGAGGCACGAATTAGCCTCATGCAAATTGGGAGGTAGGGATTAGCCTCATGTAGGTATGGAGTCAAGGATTATACTCATGCAAGTAGGGAGGCAGGGATTAGCCTCATGCAGGTATGAAGTCAAGGATTAGACTCATGCAAGTAGGGAGGCAGGGATTAGCCTCATGCAACTATGGAGTCAGGGATTAGACTCATGCAAATAGGGAGGCATGGATTAGCCTCATGCAAGTATGGAGTCAGGGATTAGACTCATGCAAATAGGGAGAAAAGGATTAGCCTCATGCAAGTATGGAGGCATTGATTAGCCTTATAGAGTCAAGGATTAGACTCATGCAAGTATGGATTCAGGGATTAGACTTGTGCAAATAGGGAGGCAAGGATTAGCCTCATGCAAGTAGGGGGGCAGAGATTAGCCTCATGTAAATGGGGAGGCAAGGATTAGCCTCATGCAAATAAGGAGTCAGGGATTAGACTCGTGCAAATAGAGAGTCAGAGATTAGCCTCATGCAAGTATGGAGGCAGGTATTAGCCTTATGGAGTCAAGGATTAGACTCATGCAAGTATGGAGTCAGGGATTAGACTAATGCAAATAGGGAGGCAGGGATTAGCCTCATGGAAGTAGGGATGCATGGATTAGCCTCTTTGCAAATGGGGAGGCAAGAATTAGCCTTATGCAAATAAGGAGTCAGGGATTAGACTCATGCAAATAGGGAGTCAAGGATTAGACTCATACAAATAAAGAGTCAAGGATTAGACTCATACAAACATGGATGCAAGGATTAGCCTCATTCAGATAGGGAGTCAAGGATTAGACTCATGCAAATAGGGGGTCAAGGATTAGACTTATGCAAACATGGATACAAGGGTTAGCCTCATGAAGATAGGGAGGCAAAGATTAGCCTCATGCAAATAGGGAGGCAGAGATTAGCCTTACGCAAATAAGGAGGAAAGGATTAGCCTCATGAAGTATGGAGTCAAGGAATGGAGTCAAGGATTAGACTCATGTAAATATGGGGATATGTATTAGTCCCATGCAAAGTGTGAGTATCAAATAAAAGTAGTATATGTCTTAGCTAGATATGTATTCGATGTCTGATGGCCTGATTGATAGTGAATTATCTTTGTGTATACCTGTTATGTGAATGTTACCATTACGTCAAATGTGCCTGCGTTCAAACAAAAATTGTATGTTTTGTGAGGGAAGGTTGGTTTTTGCTTCGTCTGCTAGCCTTGCTTTGTTCCGTTATGAAAGCCCTTTCGAGTTCTCCTGGGTGATACCTGACTGTTATGGAAATAGAGTTTTCGAAAATATGCAATTATTGATAAAATAGAGTTATTTTAGAAATACATTGATATATCAAGTAATTTTGATGAACTAGTGACTGTAACACATCTCAAAGACATTGCAGCTTTCTCATATTGGAATTTTGAGGGTCCTCTTCAAAATTCTGCCCCAGTTTGGTGGATGATCTTTTGACTGTTTGCGGATGATATGCCTTGCTGAAAATTCTTCAAAATTTTGAGGATCCTTCTCAAAATTCTGCCCCAGTTTTTTAACTAAGTACCTACTTTCTAGCATACGATGGTGTTGGCCCATTTTTTTATCTTGGGGGAAATGAAAATTTTATTATGATACCCATAAGGCTGCCTACGTATCCCCTCTTAAATGAGAATCAGGTTAGGCATAGTTGAATTACAAAAATTGAGGAAATGTAAAATTTCTAAGCATAGTATCTTTTGACTACGTCTGAATTGATTGGTTTTGTCCATACTTCTCCGTCCATTTCTGCAAGTATGAGTGCTCCTCCTGTTAGTAGTCTTTGACCATGTACGAACTTTGCTAGTCGGGAGAGAATTTCCCTTTGGCTTCATCTTGATGCGGGAAGATTTTCTTCAATACCAGTTGCCCTGGTGCGAAATGTCTTGGTTTGACTCTTTTTTTGAAAGCTTTGGACATTCTTTTTTGATAAATCTGGTTGTGACACACTGCGTTCATCCTCTTTCCATCGATAAGGGCCAATTATTCATAGTGACTCATTATCCATTCTGCATTGCTAAGTTCGACTTCCTGTATGACTCTTAAAGAAGGAATCTCCACCTCGGCTGGGATAATAGCCTCGGTACCATAAACCAACATGTAGGGAGTTGTCCCGGTTGATGTGCGAACAGTGGTGCAGTACCCTAACAGAGAAAAGGGTAACTTCTCATGCCATTATTTGTGGTTCTCTACCATTTTCCTTAGTATTTTCTTAATGTTTTTGTGTGGCGGCTTCTACGGCTCCATTCATCTGAGGTCGGTAGGCCATGGAGTTCTTGTGATTTATTTTGAAAGTTCCAAACATAGCTTTAATCAAATCACTATTGAGATTGGCGGTATTATCAGTAACAATGGACTCGGGAACTCCGAATCGACAAACAATGTGATCTTTGACAAAATTTGCGAAGAATTTCTTGGTTACAGCTTTGTACGATGCAGCTTCTACCCACTTTGCGAAGTAATCAATGGCTACCAGAATAAACCTATGACCATTTGAATACGTGGGATCAATCAGACCAATAACATCTATTCCCCAAGCGGCGAATGGCCAAGGTGAGCTTGTTGCATGGAGCTCGTTTGGTAGCACTTTTATCATATCGGCATGCACTTGACATTGAAAGAATTTGCGGACATACTGGATGCAACTGTCTCCATGGTCATCCAAAAGTAACCTGCCCTGAGTATCTTTTTAGCTAAGACAAAACCATTCATGTGTGGACCACAGGTCCCCGCATGTACATCCTTAAGTAGCTTAGAAGCTTCCCTTGCGTCAACACATCTTAGTAAACCCAAATCAGGAGTTCTTCTATACAAGGTCCCTCCGCTGTGGAAGAAGTGATCTGCCAATATTCGGAGCGTGCATTTCTGAGTGTGATTTGCATGACCCGGGTATTCTTTTTTTGATAAGTATTCTTTGATGTCATGGAACCAAGGCTTTCCATCTGCTTCTTCATCGACATGAGCACAATATGCCGGTTGATTATGGATCCTCACCAGAATGGGATCAATGTAGTTCTTATCTGGATGTTGTATCATGGATGACAAAGTGGCCAATGCATCGGCAACTCATTCTGAATTTTGGGCACATGTCGGAACTCTATCTTTGTAAACCTTTTTCTCAATCTCTTCACGTGGTGCAGATATGAAAATATCTTGGAGTACTTGGTGGCCCACTCTCCTTGTACCTGGTGCACAAGCAAATTTGAATTACCGATCACCAGCAACTCCTGAACATTCATGTCGGCTGCCATGTTGATCCCTAGTATGCAGGCTTCATATTCCGCCATGTTATTGGTGCAAGAAAATCTGAGTTTAGCAAATACCGGATAATGTTGACCCATTTCTGATACCAAAACTGCTCCAATGCCCACTCCTTTGAAATTTACGGCTCCGTCAAAGAACATCCTCCAACCGTCATATGCTTTGGTAATGTCTTCTCCTACGAATGATACTTCTTCATCAGGAAAATACATTTTCAAGGGTTTATATTCTCCTCCCACTAGATTTTCAGCAAGGTGATCTGCCAATGCTTGTCTTTTGACCAATTTTTGGGTCACGTAGATGATATCAAATTCACTCAATAGTATCTCCCATTTATCCAACTTCTCGATCGGCATGGGTTTCTAGAATATATACTTCAGAGGATCCATCTTGGATATGAGGTACATAGTGTAGGCACAAAGGTAATGCCTCAATTTCTGGGCTGTCCAGGTCAAAGCACAGCAAATGCGTTCAAGCAGACAATACCGTGCTTCATAAGGTGTGAACTTCTTACTCAAGTAATATATGGCCTGCTCCTTTCTTCCTGCCTTGTCATGTTGTCACAAAACACACCCGAAGGCTTCATCGAATATAGATAGATAGAGTAGAAAAGGTCATCCTAGTTCTGGTGGGACCATAACTGGTGGTGTGGACAGGTACTCCTTGATCTTATCAAAATCTTTCTACAATCCTCTGTCCAGCTTGTTTTAGCGTCTTTCCTCAGCATATTGAAGATGGGTTCACGTATGATTGTGGACTACGCCTATGAATCGACTGGTATAGTTGAGCCGTCTTAGAAAGCTCATCACATACTTTTTGCTCTTACGTGGTGGTAACTCCTCAATAGCTTTGACTTTAGATGGACCCAGTTCGATCCCTCAACGATTGATGATGAATCCCAGTAACTTTCCTACGGGAACCCCGAATACACACTTTACAGGGTTCAATTTCAAATTGTACCTCCTTATCCTGTCAAAGAACTTCCTCAAGTCTGCTATGTGATTTGCGTCCCTCTTGGATTTGATAATGACGTCGTCCACATATACCTCTATTTCCTTGTGTATCATATGATGGAAAATGGTTGTCACGGCTCTCATGTAAGTGGCCCCAGCATTCTTCAAATCAAATGGCATCATCTCGTAACCATATACACCCATGGCATAATAAAAGCTGTCATCTCTGCATCTTCTTCATCCATCCAAATATGGTGATAACTCATAAAGCAATCTACAAAGGATTGTAGTTCATGATTGGCGCAATTATCGATCAGGATGTGTACATTTGGCAGTGGAAAATCATCCTTGGGACTTGCTCTATTTAAATCCCGATAGTCAACATATAATCTGACCTTCCAGTCTTTCTTCGAAACTGGCACAATATTAGCTAACTAGGTTGGATATTCGACCACCCTGAGAACTTTGGCTTTGATCTGCTTGGTAACTTCCTCCTTGATTTTCAGGCTTATGTCTGGTTTGAACTTTCTGAGTTTCTATTTTACTGGCGGACACATGGGATTAGTAGACAACTTGTGATCCACTATAGAAGTGCTCAAACCGGTCATGTCATCATATGACCATGTGAAAATGTCCTCAAATTCTTTTAGGAAACGAATGTATTCTTCCTTCTCTATTGGTGACAAGTGAATGCTGATGTGGGTCTCCTTGAGGGTCTTGGCATCTCCCAAATTTACTGCTTCGGTCTCGTCCAGATTGGACTTAGGCTTATTCTCAAAATTTCCAACCTCCCTGACAATTTCCTCGGGCATCTCATCTCCTTCCTCTAAATCACTATTCTCATGTTGCATTGCCTCATTACATGTCACAGTCACTGGTTCATCAGGAAAAGTAATAATAACGTTGTTGAAAGCAAAGTGTAAAGATAGTAGTGAATAATAAAGAGCAAATTCATTCGATTAAAACTGAAAAATCATCCAGACAAAGTACGGCTCGATGAATCGAGCATTTATTTTGAAACAAGTAAATCTTAAAAAATAATTACGGGAAATCTTAAATTCCTAGAATGGCTTATAGAAGTAAATTTTTCCAAGCTACCCAGGGACTCGACGGGCTCAGGATGGTGTGTAGGTCCAGTTCTTGAGAACAGCTCACTTCGCCATAGTCTGAATAATGAGGCTTTCTTCCTCCTCCTCCTCATGTGAGGCCTGATTGTAATGCTTTATTTGTGGCCTGTAATGCCACAAATTTCGTTACCATCCCGCTCTTGATTCCTTCTTCGATTCTTTCTCCTAGTTTGATGATGTCAGAGAATTTGTGATATTTGATAACCATCAACCTCTCATTATATCGTGGATCCTATGCCCTAACGAAGAATTTATTCATCTTTTCTTCGTCCAAAGAGGGCCTGACCTTGGCCACTTCCAACCTTCATTGAGTAGCATATTCACGGAAAGTCTCAGTAGGTTTCTTCTTAAGATTCTTAATACAGAAGACATCCGGTGCATTCTCTGTGTTAAACTTGAACCGGTCTACGAAATTCAACGCCATGCTTACCCAATTGAACCATCTCTTGGGATTCTGGCTGATATACCAAGACAAAGCGTCCTCAGTAAGGCTCCTCATAAAGAGCTTCATCTGGATCTTTCATCTTTCCCGACCTCGACAAGCTTGTCACAATAGGTCCTTAGATGAACCCTGGGATCACCTGTACTATCGAACATTTCGAGTTTGGGAGGCTTGTACCCCTCTGGCAGCTCGACATTCGGCTGTATGCATAGATCATCATAGTTCAAACCTTCTACTCCTCTATTGCCCTCAATACCTTGAACTCGGCTTGTTAACTTCTTGAGTTCTTCAGCCATGTTTTTAATGAGCAAGCCCTTCTCAGAAGATTTTGGTGTACTGAATATTGGTTGGGTAGAAGGAGGTACAATTTCCACATCTCTCTTCTTTGTTATACCGCCTGATTGTAATGCTTTATTTGTGGCTTGTAATGTCACAAATTTCGTTACCATCCCGCTCTTGATTCCTTCTTCGATTCTTTCTCCTAGTTTGATGATGTTAGAGAATTTGTGATTTTTGATAACCATCAACCTCTCATAATATTGTGGATCCTGTGCCCTAACGAAGAATTTATTCATCTGTTCTTCGTCGAAAGAGAGCCTGACCTTGGCCATTTCTGACCTTCAACGAGTAGCATATTCACGAAAAGTCTCAGTAGGTTTCTTCTTAAGATTATTAATATAGAAGACATCCGGTGCATTCTTTGTGTTAAACATGTACCGGTCCATGAAATTCAATGCCATGCTTACCCAATTGGACCATCTCTTGGGATTCTGGCTGATATACCAAGACAAAGCGTCCTCAGTAAGGCTCCTCATAAAGAGCTTCACCCGGATCTTTCATCTTTCCCGACCCCGACAAGCTTGTCACAATAGGTCCTTAGATGAACCCTGGGATCACCTGTACCACCGAACATTTCGAGTTTGGGAGGTTTGTACCCCTCTGGCAGTTCGACATCTGGCTGTATGCACAAATCTTCATAGTTCAAATCTTATACTCCTCTATCGCCCTCAATACCTTGAACTCGGCTTGTTAACTTCTTGATTTCGTCAGCCATATTTTTAATGCGCAAGCCTTTCTTAGAAGATTCCGGTGTACAGGAGATTGGTTGGATAGAAGGAGGTACAATTTCCACATATATAGGGTTTCTTTGATGGGTGCTAGGGATTTGGGTGTAATAATGGTCATTGGTGGAGTTTTGGGGATCACGAATAAGTTGTGGTGTGTTCTGGGGAGTGTGGTAAGTGGTGGTCAGTGGGCACTGAATTTGTTGATGGTGATGTTGTGGAGGAGTTAGTATTGGCAGCATATTGATATTTTGGGGTGAAGTCGCGTATTGATTTGGTACGGTAGGATTTCGTGGCTCTTGGTTTTGTGTGTTCTGAGGAGGTGTCAGGATCTTTGTGTTTTGTTGGTGGATATCGGGGACATTGAGGGTGAGTGACAAGTTTGCCAAGTTGCGAACGTGCTCACGTTGTCCTTGCAATTTTAGTATCTTTTATTCCAGTCTCAAAACCAAATCATTTAGGGCCGGAGTACTATAGCCATCTGAAGTCTCCGCGTTCTCAATATTTTCCTTTTAGAATCCACTTAAGTCATCCATATTTGCTTTTCCTCTGCCTTTTGTGTTGCTTGGAGGAGGAGGAGGAGGAGGGCCTCTAAATCTGGTGTGATACACTGATGAGGCTAGTATGAGTGAACCAACCTAAGGGAATGGGAATAACAATAAAAATAAGCAAAAATAAAAAGGTAACAAGTCAGTGAGGATCCTGAAACATTTGTAGTATTTAAACACATATTGCAAAAATGTAAACTTGGAGAACTTTTAATGCCAATAAATGCTTTATTTCATAATATAAAAATAGATGAATCCCAAAATGACACTAAGATAATAATAAAATAAGTTAGCACTAGAACTTGGCCTTATTACATTTTTAGAAAAAACAAAATAAATCAAGCCTATTTGGTCCCAGAAGGACCTTCCCCAGATTCGATCTTCCAGACTCCATCATATAGATCCCCCAGCTCGCACAGCCCCAGCAGCAAATAGGCTCTGGCCAAATGTCCTCCTTCAACTCCTTCAGCGTTCCGGCAATTTTCAATCCTCTTTATGACTTTGCCTTTCAGCTCCACTATTCCTCGCTCCAGATATTCCAGTTTCCTGTTGGAATTGATTGCCATTTCTTTCTATTCCTTGATCTATTTCACATTCCTCTCGTGTATTTCCCGGTGATCAATCTCAGAGTCGTGGACCCTCTCTTGCAACCTGTTGTATTTGACCTGAGCTTTAGCCTCTTCATCTATGATTCTATTCCCTTGACTGGTCCCTGGTGTCACCATTCCTTTCAAATTGTCCTCCAACCATGCCGGGTAGAGCGGATCGCACCCTGCATGATACCTGTATGGCTCAACAATGCTCTTCTCCACAATGATTTTGCAGTGCCACATGTGTTGAGCTTGGAACTTCTAAGGGACATCGTCGTCTTGAAAGTCTACCCCGAAATGACTCATCTTGAAAACCCTTGGCACAACCTGTTTTCTGTCTTCTTGCCTCATAACTCGCATAGGGACATATGGGTATATTCCTCTCAATCCAATTAGCACCAAGTGTGGAGCATCCCTGGACCTGATAATAAATTCGCTTGTTGGGAACCATTCAAACATCCACTCTACATGTTCCTCGGTCAGATTGTCGAAGAACTCTGCCCATTCTTTGGCACTTTTTGGCTGAGCAAATCTGTCTTGAATATAAGTCATCTGCTTAGGGTGATGGAAGGCAATATGGTCGTTCCAAGCCCTTCGTGGAAATTCTTGGCAATAGCGACCCTTTTGGAAATTCTCCAACAACCATAACTGCAATAACAAATTACAACCCAATGTTTGACCCCTCTTTGACAGCGTTCCAGAGAACTGTAGATGTCAGCTATGATCATGGGGACTATGGTGTATGTCTATCCATTAATCCCTTCCATAAGAGTCTTGGCGACCATAGCAAACATATTGTGGATTCATTCCTTTTTCATTGGGAACACTATCAGTCCTAGGAAGCACACAGTGAATAAAAACACTCTACGGTGGATGTGACCCAGAGTAGTGAGAGAGATCTCATCATGGTAAGTACGAAAATACTTGCTATGGCCATACCTCTCGTACATGTATTCGAAAGGTATGTAAGATTCTTTTAAGCACACTAGGTCAACATTATCCTTCAACCCCATAATCTTCAAAACTCCCCTATCTGTATGGTTTTCTGGTACCACTATCCCGGGACTATCAACCCCACAAGCCCTCTAATTTTCTCTATAAGCGGTGTCATTTCTATATCGCCGAAATAAAACACAACCCTTTCACTATCCTAGAATAAAGTGGCAGATTCGATCAATTTGTTGTTTGGCTCAATATCTAGCAAGGAAGGCAGGTTACCCAGGTACTTTCTCACATATTTCTTGTCACTTGAGGAAAGGTCCTCCCACTAATCTAGCAGCAATGGTGGGATGTTGCTAACCCTACTGAATCTGGGAACCTCGTACTCATTTTTTGCAAACCAAAAGGGTTAGACCTTACCCTAACAGACTTGACTATTTATACATTCATGATCAACATATCGGTATTTAGTTCTCCAAATTAATGCACAGCACGTGGTTGTGTCCATTGGGATTATGAAAAACCTGATGGGCTTTGGATAAGGCTTATCTTAAAGAATCATTACGTGGACAACATAACTGATCCGACTAGGTTTGACCATTATGCATGCACAATTTTAACTAGAGTAAGGTTTCTATGGGGTTTTAGACTGGTACCCTCAAGCGGACAACTCGAGGGGAAAGGCACGAAACCGTCGACTGCACCGCTGATCGACTGGTTTTACAACAAAAAAGCCTTTTCAAATTTAAGGGTAGTAAATAGGAAGAGCGCAACCACTCATTAAAGCGTTGCTATAGGATTTGATACGCACGGGTGCAATATAATGCGGAGCATGATTTATGCAGAAATTAATAACATGTAGTCAAATATTTTCAAGTAGGAAAAGTAAATACAACATTTAAATAATTGAAAGACAGTTACAGAAAAAAATAAAGAGACAAGTCAGTTTCAGGGATAAAGAGCCATAAACACTTAAAGCGGACAATTAAATTCAAATAAGCGAGAAGGGTACATGATAAAACATGCTTGGACAAATTTATAAAAATATAAGTTCGTTATGGTAAGAGCCTAAAGGTATCCCCAGCAGAGTTGCCACGCTATTGCGCCCCCTTTTTTCCTCCTCGGATGGAAGTCCAGGTTTCAACATTCATGGAGGATGATAACTCGTTTCCTTTTGAGAATTGGTTATTTGAAGAGTCGCCAAATTGGTTATGGTGCGTTAGGGCACCTAGAGCGAATAACTCTTGGATTGGTTTGCATTATCAAAGGTCAGGGCAAGGGATAGAAATGACCTCGAGGGGAAGGTGTTAGGCACCCCTCTTGGTCCACAACTGTGGGTCCCTGCCGAACTTATATTTATGAATTAGTCCATTAACAAATAATAGTTTGAATCAAATAATTTGTTGGACGTTGTATAACTCAAATAACAAGGCAAAGATTTTGAATAAGTTGTATACATATAAAATAATGTTTAAACAAAAGGAATTTTGGGAAGGGGAAAGTCCTATGTTAGTTAGCCTATAGGATCACCCCACATAATATCCGGTAACCACTCCTCAATGAGGGGCTACACGTGACATTAGCGCATATTCATCATATCCTATACCTACCCTTCCCCTCCCCTTAGTGGTCATTAATGCAAGTGTTGGTCAGCGATCTCTATTGCGTGATGTTACTCGTCCCTTCTTAATGGTCCTGGAGGAAATTTACTCTACCTATAGGTAGTTCTAGACACACCATTAAGGTTTAAAGGTGAAAATACTATTGCGACAGGAAAGAACAATTAGGACCTTAGCACATAAGATAAAAGGAAACAGTTAGAGGCTCAGTTTATCTCCTCAAACAATACACATAAATAGCATGACTCAAGCACAAATAAGGGCCATTTGTAAAACAGTATCCTAAGGCATAATGTATAAGTGAACACCAAGAGACAGAAGACTTGCAATTTATTTTTATAAATAGAGAAGTAATGACCCTATCAGTTGCCTAATGATATTTTAAAGCCTGTTAAAATCAGAACAACATTTAGTAACAGAAACAATTTCAGAGTTACAGGATTTGAAAACGCCCTATAGACTTGCCTACACGCGGAATAACAATAACAATGTTTATATAGTAAAGCAACAGATTTTAAAATAGACTTCTTGAATCTATATAGGCATGATGTCTAATGATAGATTAAGGCAGTTTTTGAAAGAAATCATTTCAGGGAAAATAAAACACTAATTAAACTAGTTTCGAAGTGAACTAATCGTGGACTGGATTGACTTATTTAAACTAAACTGGTTTAAATCCATAGGCAGGATTTCTGGTGTTGTTCCCTATAGGCATGGTATCTAATTGTTTAAAAACTGATGTTAGAAACTGGTAGGCATGATAACAATTGAAAACACATATAAATATCCATTATAACAGAAGTTGAACTGGATCATATTCTATAGGAATGGTATCTACTTGTGAGGTTGATTTTAAGACCTATAAACGTGATTTCTATTATTGGAACCACTTGAGACCTATAGGCATGATTTGTAACATAGTAAGGCAAACATAGCAAAATATAAAGTCTTATAGGCATGGTTTCTACCCGTATTACCAAACAAATATGTAAATACCCACCTTTTTCACTAGTTTCCCCTATATTCGTTTACAAATTATTACAGACCATATGAATGAATTACATAAGTAGATAAGAAAAATAAGAAGTTATTCTATCGGGAGCCTACAAATAGACCCAGATTTCCAAAGCCTACAATAGCCTCAAATGCCCAAATTCCAGAGACAAAGTCATTGTCTAGGTGCGTCAGAGTTCCCTAAGGATCTCAAGGATCCCGATGTCACGACCCGGATTTCCTACCTTCGGGAGTCGTGATGGCTCCTACTAATGAGAGCTAGGCGAGCCAATTTTTAATTACCTTTCCATTGATAACATAATTCCTCATAACTATTATCGGCAATAATACAAAAGTAACGAATTTAAATAATAAGCGGAAGTCTCAATATTATAGAAAACTGAATAAAAATGCGGAAAAATCTCAACAAAAGCCTCTACCCAAGACTGGTGTCACAGTTTCACATATGGTCTAAGAATACTACACATAAAGGTCTGAAAGAAATAAAACTCGACACTGTTTCTAGAACTACATGAAAGAAACAGGAATATAGATGAAAAGAGACGTCAGGGCCTGCGAACGCCTGCAAGGCTACCTCGGGTCTCGCGGGACTAAAAACCTGCTCCCACACTACTACTGCTGCTGTCCGTAGCCTGGATCTGTGCAAAATAGCACAGAGTGTAGTATCAGCACAACTGACCCCATGTGCTGGTAAGTGCCTAGCCTAACCCCGGCGAAGTAGTGATGAGGCTAGGACCGGACCATCAAATGAACCTGTGCAGATATATATACAAGTACAACAAAATAATAGCGGAAAGTAAACAATTTTACGCTGGGAGGGGGAAACATACTTATGGCGATAGCAGATAAAACAGAATATCGGGAATAACAAAAGAAACTGCATCTGATTTCTTCTAACACAGAATAAAGGAAAACAAACGCCTTTCACTTGTTTCAATTTCCTCTCGTTGCAGGCGTGCAACACGATCCCATTTCCTCATATCACGTAGTAGGCGTACTACTCGATCCCATTTCATAATATCACGTGGTAGGCGTACCACCCGCTCCCATTTCCTTTAATCAACAGTTCCTCCAAAAGAAAATTTATTCTAACAAACACAACAATTAATACGAGTTCATAAGATAACGAGTACACAAAATTTATGATTCACTGAGGAAAACAAATAATGACAAGTAGCAATTAATTATGGATTATAGGGGGCAATTAGGCAGTTTTAGTAATTAATATGTTGAATGTCACGTAGCACTTAAGTCACATAAACCTATATCAATTAAGGCATAAATTCAAGACATAACGTTGCACAAGGACACCTTGGTTCAATAATGACAAGTAACACGATAAAAGGGAAATGTCAACATAAAGGATCACAGAAATAGCAGAATAAGACATTTAATGCACTTGAACTAATAACAACAAGAAATCATGGCAAACTGAAATAAGTGCACGACACAACAATAATTAACAGAAACAAGAAATCCAACAGTTGCACGGCATCAACCTTCGTGCTTTTACTCTCATCCTCACCCAAAGCAATCAAATAAAATGCACGGCATCACCCTTCGTGCTTTCCTCACATAAATCTCAATTCATGGTACAGAATGATCGCTCGTGCAAATATAATCAAACAATTGCACAGAATGACCCTTTGTGCATAACATAATCAACAATGGCACGGAATGTCCCTTCATGCATAATATAATTAACAATGGCACGGAATGACCCTTCGTGCAAATATAATCAACAATGGCACGGAATGACCCTTCGTGCAT
>MU732383.1:70841-94521 GCA_026770625.1 Nicotiana glauca
CTCCAAATCACTCCCGAGCCCTCGGGGCTCCCAACCAAACACACACACTAACTCAATAACATCCTACGAACTTACTCGAGCGATCAAATCGCAAAAATAACATCAAAATCAAAGAATCAAACCTCAAAACTCATGATTTTCATTTCAAAGTTCATAAACTTCCAACTTTAGCTATTTAGGTCCGAAACACGTCAAATGACGTCCGATTTCGACCAAATTTCACAGAAAGCGCTTAACGCATATTTAAGACCTGTACCGGGCGTCGGAACCAAAATATGAGCCTGATACCTATATTTTCTAACTCATTTTCATTTCCATTTTTCCTTAATAATTTCAGAAAGCAATTTAACAGAAATATTCTTTTACCTGGGCTCTGGACCTCGGATTTCGACTCCGGGCACATGTCCGAGTCCCATATTTTTATACGGACCTCCCGGGACTGTCACATTGCGGGTCTGGGTCCGTTTACCCAAAATGTTGACCAAAGTCAACTATATCAATATTAATATCAAAATGCTTCAAAATTTTCACAGAATTCACATATTTTAACATAAAAAAATTTTGGCTTCGCGCCCGGACTGTGCACGCAAATTGAGGCAACTAAAAGCGAGGTTTTCAAGGCCTCGGAAGAACAAAAAAAGGGAGAAATACGGTGATGACCCTTTGGGTCGTCACACCCGGGCAGTGGTCATATCTAGACTTGGTATCCAAATTGAGTAAGTACAATATGGAAGGGTCAATCTTAGTGTACCATAGTTCAGAGGGTTCTCAAGAGGATCCCAAGGTAGTACACACACTGGAGGGGGGCAAAACCTAGTGACTTAGGAGTAGAGTGAGAGTGCTTGACATAGTTTTGAAAAAGTTTAAGTAGGAAAAAGATTTGAAAAGAGACTTGAAAATAGTTCTTTTTGTAAAACAACAGGACAGTTTGAAAAGAGTAGGGCAATCAAGAAACAACAGACTAATCCTCAAGACCAAATAGGTTCAGCATCACACATAGAACAAAGAGCCAAGACACGTTTAGCACCACAAGCCTTCACATAGGGGTAAATGGGAATTGGGGACATATATGCTCAGAAACACTGATTAGACATAGTCACAGAATAAACAATGCCTAAGGGGTTCAGTATAGGATCAACATGATTTAAAATCAATCCCAGAATCATACAAGTTTAGGAGTGCAGACTACTTTATAAGGAGATTCATACCAAAAACCAAATAGAGCATGATCATATTAGAGACAAACTACATAGAGGGGGTAACTTGTTCATACTGATCCTAAGGAAGGTGAATACATAACATGTTAATAATGTAAACATATCAACTACAAGTTCCACAACAAACCCATAAGTAAAAGCAGACTAGAAATAGGATGGATTGAAGTAATAAAATGACCATAATGTTTTTGGAACTTGAATTGAAGTCGGAACATACTAGTAGAAAATGTAGTAATCACAAAGTAAGGATCAAGAGAGTAGAGTAATCAGCCTTGGCTTGCAGCCGGCTGACTTAGAACAATAGCAAGTAACCAGAGAAAAGAGAGCAAAAGAGAGTTTTTGTGTGAGAGAGAGTTTTGAACCAATGTGTTCGTGTCTGTGTTAATGAGAGAGTATGTATATATAGTAGTTCGAAACTAGGTAAAAATAAGGAAAGAATTACAATAATATAGTAACTAGGAAACTCAAAACCAATTAGAGCAAAATCAGGACAAATACTCCATTAAGTTAAGGGAATCAATTCAAATTATAAGAATAAGTAACAAATAAGGGAAGAAATCAGTGTATGACTAAAAGGAAAAATTTCAAATTCAGTAAGTATAGGGTAAACAATTAGGGCTAAGTTCAGAAAACTCTAATTAGGGAAATAGTCAGTAAGAATAGAGTACCACAACAGACAAGGTAGGCGAATCAGTTAATATGAATAGAAATGGTAGAAATTGATGGTTTAAAGGAAGGTCTTCCAATCAAACCATGAAATAGGGAATCCATAATCAATCAAAGAGGATGTCATGAATCAGTATTCAGCATATAAATAGAGTAAGATAAGAATAACCAGACATAGCAAACATGCAGGTTAAACAGCAATGATAGAGAGAGGCAAGTCTGAACAGTCAAGATTATTATGTGAAAATATAATTAAGGCTAAAAAACTCAGTAGGAACATATTCGAAGCAAGATAGTCACAGAAACTCAAACAAGCAACGATCAGTCATGCGAACACACAGAACCAAACGAAGAAATCTAGAAAGTTAGGGCTTTCAACATAGACGAGTTGAAGAGGTAGTAAAATCACATAATCCGCCAAAATATGCAAGAAATAGAAGTTTAAACATAAAAAAATCAGTTTAAACAAAGTTTTAAAAGAAGTTCCAAAACCCTAATTTTTAGAAGAGGACGAAAACACTTGAAATCACATGATTCTTGTAAAGAATTCTAAGGACAGCGTAAAACATTAAGGAAACAAACTCAAATCATTTTAAATTTGTACATATCTAGGAGATGTAGGTAGAAATAAGGGTTTCTAGAGATGAAAGAACCTATCTAGAATCCCAAGGATCATAACAAATACAACGTGATTTTGCTCGAAATCACACTGGAGTAGCCAAGAACAGATGAGTGACGAACCCTAGGTGCACGTCGGCGTGGCCCTGGGCCCTTGAAGACCTTAGAGAAGGCAAGCATGGCATTAGAGAAGCCATTAGAGGCTTAGGCATTGATGGGAGATTATCGGAGAAGAGATGTCAACGGTTTGAAGGGCTAGGGTTTGGTTGAGTTACTAAAAAAGGAGATGAGAGAATATAAAGGCGGCGACCTATGAAAAATGGTTAGGGTTAGGGGTCGTTTAGAATTAAAAAGGAAAGGAACGAATAATGGCCGTTGATCTTTTATATCAACGGCCAGGATTTGACGGGTCTTGGGTCGGGCAATTTTTTTAGGGCCTGAGTCGGGTAATTTGATTAGGAATTGGGCTAGGTATTGGGTTTAATTGAGGCTATGATTTTAATGTAATATGGATATATTTTTAATAACCAATTTATCCATGTCCAATTTGTAATAAATACTCCTTCCGTTCCAATTCATGTGGACCTGTTTGACTGGGCACGACGATTTAAGAAAAAATGAAGACTTTTGAAATTTGTGGTCCTAAACAAAGCAAAAAGGGCCACAGGGTATTTGTGTGGTTATAAAAGCTTCTCATTAAGGGTAGAATTATACGTTTAAGCTAAATTATTCATAAATTTAGAAAGGGGTCATTCTTTTTGGAACAGACCAAAAAGGAAATAGGTTCACAAAAATTGAAACAGAGGGAGTAACAGATAATTTCTGGAAAATAATTTTGTGAACTAAAATAATTTAAAATAGATATTTAACACTTTAAAAATATAGAAGATCAATTTTATGCATATAAATGTAATTATACATTAATAGGGCTAATATTGTAATTATATACAATCTAGCTTTAAAAATGCAAAATGCAATTATAAAAATGCACTAAAAATATTTCAGTAATATTTTGGCTTAAATATATAATTTAAATGGCTAAATCACCACAACAATCATTTGAGGGATAATTATTGGGGATTTTATGAGTAAAAATGGAAGGAACTAAATCAATTTAAAATATTTAAAATTATAGAAAAATTATAAAAACCTTGTGCATGCTTGCATATGTGTATATATATATACATATACACTATTTTGAAAGTATTTATGCATATTAAATATATAGGAAAAAATTAGATATCAACAGAAAGTCCCTTTTATAGGCAACAAGCTGAAAGCTTTTCTTGCATTTGTCAAGCTTATTTGTGAAAAATGTTGCATGCATCTTGCCGGAATATGGTATTAATTGTCACTCCTTGTTGTTTGTAGAACACATGGGTAGAATAAGCCACTTGTCCATAATAGCTTTGAAATACACCTACACTCCCCTACTATTTCAAAGGTTTATAACAAAAAGAAGTAAGACTTGCTGGATTTTTAANCCAGGATTTGACGGGTCTTGGGTCGGGCAATTTTTTTAGGGCCTGAGTCGGGTAATTTGATTAGGAATTGGGCTAGGTATTGGGTTTAATTGAGGCTATGATTTTAATGTAATATGGATATATTTTTAATAACCAATTTATCCATGTCCAATTTGTAATAAATACTCCTTCCGTTCCAATTCATGTGGACCTGTTTGACTGGGCACGACGATTTAAGAAAAAATGAAGACTTTTGAAATTTGTGGTCCTAAACAAAGCAAAAAGGGCCACAGGGTATTTGTGTGGTTATAAAAGCTTCTCATTAAGGGTAGAATTATACGTTTAAGCTAAATTATTCATAAATTTAGAAAGGGGTCATTCTTTTTGGAACAGACCAAAAAGGAAATAGGTTCACAAAAATTGAAACAGAGGGAGTAACAGATAATTTCTGGAAAATAATTTTGTGAACTAAAATAATTTAAAATAGATATTTAACACTTTAAAAATATAGAAGATCAATTTTATGCATATAAATGTAATTATACATTAATAGGGCTAATATTGTAATTATATACAATCTAGCTTTAAAAATGCAAAATGCAATTATAAAAATGCACTAAAAATATTTCAGTAATATTTTGGCTTAAATATATAATTTAAATGGCTAAATCACCACAACAATCATTTGAGGGATAATTATTGGGGATTTTATGAGTAAAAATGGAAGGAACTAAATCAATTTAAAATATTTAAAATTATAGAAAAATTATAAAAACCTTGTGCATGCTTGCATATGTGTATATATATATACATATACACTATTTTGAAAGTATTTATGCATATTAAATATATAGGAAAAAATTAGATATCAACAGAAAGTCCCTTTTATAGGCAACAAGCTGAAAGCTTTTCTTGCATTTGTCAAGCTTATTTGTGAAAAATGTTGCATGCATCTTGCCGGAATATGGTATTAATTGTCACTCCTTGTTGTTTGTAGAACACATGGGTAGAATAAGCCACTTGTCCATAATAGCTTTGAAATACACCTACACTCCCCTACTATTTCAAAGGTTTATAACAAAAAGAAGTAAGACTTGCTGGATTTTTATGGTCCAAATGCAATTGATTTTGTATCTTTTTGACTACGAACCAAACATAGACTGATAAAATTTTGACTTAAAGAGCTACTGGTAAAATATAATATTTTTATGAACCAATAATTCTAATTGTAAGTTAGAGATTTTATCAATCACATTTCGACCCTCACAATTTGGCTGTTCAATGCGGTTTTGCGCCATTATGCCATGCCCGTGCCTGATTATTCATGAGAGCTCTAGAGACTAGGCCAAAATCTCATAGAAGTGGCCACACTCCACTCTCATATCGGTGAATTCATCAAGTGTATAATGCTTTTAAATACACCATCCATAAGGAATATGAATTTATTAAGAGTTACAACTCATCCTCTCAATTAGTAGTACTTTAGTGTCAATATTGACTTGTTACCCGTATGAACCTACTTCATGGGATCTCCAATCACATAGGTTGGGTTACCATCTGACAACAAGTCATCCTTAACTTCGTCTTTTTTTAGCTTTGAAGAATTAATTTTCTTCCCATAGGTTTAGTCAGAGGATTAGCCAAATTAACTTCTAACTTCACGTAATCAATGAAAATTATTTCATCTCTCAGCAGCTGCTTTATGACATCATGTGTTAATTTCATGTGTATACTTTTACAATTATAAGGTTTATTATTTACAATAGGTATTGGCGCTTGGCAATCACAATGTATAAATACACGAAGTAATACATCCTTTATTAAATGAATATTAGCTAAGAAGTTTCTTAGCCACTCAGCCTCATAACCATCTAACTCTAGAACTACAAAATCTGATTCCATAGTCGATCTAGCAATAATCGTTTGTTTAGCTGATTTTCACGATATTGCACCGCCACCAATGGTAAATACATAAACACTAGTGGATTTTGTCTCATCTGAATTAGAGATCCAATTTTCATTACTGTACTGTAACGACCCGGCCGGTCATTTCGAGAATGGTAGTTCCATTCCCCTATTTCCTGCTCCTTATGTTCTTTACAATTGTTATATGACTTATGGGTTAGCTAGTTCGGATCCTGAAGAATTTCGAAATAAATTGAGACAATTAGTCTCATAATTGAAAATTTAAGTTGAAAGAGTTGACCGGATATTGACTTATATATAAACGACCTCGGAATTAGGAATCTGTCTGGATTTTTATTTAGAGGTCCGTAGTGGAATTAGACTTGAAAAAGGAAAAGTTGAGTTTTTAGGAAGTTTGACCGGAAGTTGAATATTTGATATCAGGGTCGGATTGGGATTCCTAAAGTTGGAGTAGGTTTTTGGTATCATTTGTGACTTGTGTGCAAAATTTGAGGTCAATCGGATGTGATTTGATAGGTTTCGACGTCGTTTGTGGAATTTTGAAATTTCAAAGTTCATTAGTCTTGAATTGGGATGTGAATCGTATTTTTGATATTTTTTTTTGCGGTGATTTGAAGGCTTGACTAAGTTCATATCGTATTTTAATACTTGTTGGTATGTTTGGTTGAGGTCCCGGGGGCCTCGGTTTGATTTTGGGTGGTTAACGGATCAAGGTTTGAAGTTGAAAAGCTGCTGAAGTTTGAGGACTACTGGTGTAATCGCATTTGTAGAGTAGGCACCGCAGGTGTGAGACCGTAGAAGTGGGAAGGGAATCGTAGAAGTGGGCCAAGGAGAAACTAGCAAAAGTCGCAGGTGCGAGGTTCTTCCGTATCTGCGAGGCTGCATATGCAGCAAAGAGGAAGCAGAAGCGAAGTTTAAGGGATTGGAGGGGTGTAGGCTGTTTCCGCAGAAGCGCCTCCGTAGGTGCGAGACCTGGAGCGTAGGTGCAAGCCCAGGTGAGTTAAGTGACTTCCACAGGTGCGGAGTTTTCACCGCAAAAGAGGGACCGCAGAAGCGGGTTTTGGGACCGTAGGTGTGATTTGACTAGTAAAAACACATAAATGCTAGGGTTCGCTATTTTGGTTTCATTTTAACATTTTGAGCTCAAACGTAGGCGATTTTTTTCTTGAGGTAAGTTACTTGTGGTTAAATTTCTTCAATAATTATATTTTCCCATTGATTTTCCACCTAGTTGGTATGTTTTTGAGGTGTAATTTGAAAATTTAAAAATTATTTCCATAAGAAAAATATTCTTTTTAGGCCTTTTGCACCTTTTCAGTTCCTCGTTAGAGGTAATTTCATTATTTGTTTCAACAGGCGTATGAGAAATTTTATCAGACAATGGATAAATATATTCAAAGAACTCAACATTCTTTGTCCCAATTATAATATTACAATCAAGCACATCACTTTTTAAAATAAGAAATCTATATTCAACACTATGTTCAACATATTCAATAAGCATACAATTAGCAGTTTTATAACATGTTTTTCTCTTTTTAAGTTTAAGAAAAAGAACTTTAGCAAGGCACCCGCACACTTTTAAGTATTTCAAGTTAGCTTTATAACCATTCCACAATTCATATGGAGTTTTGCCAGTTCTTCTATGCGGTATTCTATTTTGTAAATGACAGGCAGATAATATAGCTTCACCCCACAAGTTATCAAGAGCATTAGAATAAACTAACATAGAGTTCATCATCTCTTTCAATGTTATATTTTTTCTTTCAGCTACTCCATTTGATTCGGGTGAATAAGTGGGAGTTACTTTATGAATTATTCCTTCTTTTTCACAAAAATTATTCAAGGATAAATATTCTCCACCTCTATCAGATCCAATTCTATTGATTTTTCCACTAAGTTAATTTTCAACCTCCGTTTTACAAGAAATAAAAGCATTTAAGACATCATCTTTATTTCTAAGTAAATACAATTTAGTATATTTGGAAAAATTATAAATAAATGTCACATTATATCTTTTACCACCTCTAGTTATAGTCTGCTTTAAATCGCCTAAATCAGTTTGAATCAAGGATAATAATTCAGTTTCTCTATTTACTGAAAAATAATTCTTTTTAGTACTTTTAGCTTTAGCATATTTTCACACTTATCAATCGTTTTTGAGTCTAAACCATATATTAGGCCTAGTGATTGCATTTTTTCTTATATATGCGATATTAATATATCCTTATCTAGCATACCATAAAGAAACAGACTCAACCATATAAGTAGAAGCATATGCATTTTCATTAATAACATTACAAATATTAAATACGAAGAGTCCCTGGTTACTATAGTCTTTTTCCACAAACACTTTATTTTTGGTCATTAAATCTTATCAGATTAAAATGACACTTTCACTCCGGCTATTCCCAACAAGGATACAAAGATTAAGTTTGCCCTCATAGTAAGAACAATCAGTATATCAACAAGGGCTAAAGTTTTTCCCGAAGTGAGTTTCAGGAGAACTTTACCCTTACCCAAGACTTGGTCGTACTTGAGTCTCCCAGGTAGACATTTTCTTTATCATCCTCTATAAGAGTATAAGAAGAAAATGCTTCTTAATTTGCACAAATGTGCCAGTAGCCCTAGAGACTATCACCAATTTTTTTGCGTATGCTACAATATTTAATTGAGAAATGATAGCCGCAATAATATCACTTCCTTCAACTAAGTTAGCCTTAGGAGTACTAGTTTTTTTGTTATAATTTCTTGCTATATACTTTCACTGTGAGGCATGATGGGCTGGTTTTTCACAAACAAAACAAGAGCCTTTTTTTATCTTAAGGTTAAGATTTTTAGGCTTGTAATATTGATATGTTCAAGCAGTGAGAAAATATATTTTTGCTCACGCTTAAAATTTCCATTGGCGAAAATTTTAATATTTGACACATCCGAAAATAGCTAGGCGTATGATAGTGCAACTGGGACTGTTGCAGTAGATGTAGCACCAATATTGGTAGTATTAGTAGTATTTTCATCATTAGTATTGTTTTCTATAGTTTCTTAGATTGTAGTAAAATAACCCTGAAAAATAACAATATTACTACGATAATATTATTTGTAAGCAGATACACTGATTGGCTTGAGTCGTGTTGGACACTGTCCTAAGAAACTATTTTCGCAATATGAAATATTTCTCTGGGATTAAACAAGCCTACCTCTATTTAAGAGGATACAAGAATCAGTAAAATTAAATTACAAACCCATTTAGTAGGAAAAGAAAATAAGAAGGGAAACACCTAATAATTAATAGTAGACAACATATGAAGAAGAGATGTGTAAAAGTAAATGAAAGAATGGATGTTTCTTCTGTGTTGAGGTTTGCTGAAGCCTGAAGGAAGTCCCTTTTATAGGCAACAAGTTGAAATCGTTTCTTGCCATTTGTCAAGCTTAGTTGTCAAAAATGTTGCATATTATCACACCTCCTTTTTTCCTATTCCCCGGAAGGGTATAAGGGAATTTTTTCAATCAAAGGACAATCGAAATGGGATAATTTTATTAAAAGATTTAGAGTCACCCCTTGGGATAATTTATGGTGTCCCAAGTCACCGGTTAAAATCCCGAATCGATGAAAATATCGACTCTATATTACAGTCTGCGAACACAGAAATCCGGTCTAGGAATTTTGTTAACTTGGGAGAAGGTGTTAGGTATTACCGAGTTCCGTATTTCTAGCACGGTCTCTTTGATCATACTTGGCTTATTAAATTGTCTAATTACTTATTTTAGAACCTATGTCTTTTTATCTTTTACCGCTTTTAAATTAGAAAAATTATCTTGAAATGGGTCACGCGTACGTGTAGCCGTTTGTTTGGCACGTCAAAAATTATGTCACGCAAACGTGTCCACAATTAATAACACTTTTTTATTATTAAGAGAGTTTGGCCAAAGTTGCATGAATGCATACTCTGGTTTTGTTTTTAGAATCGCAATCATGTCATGCGAACGTGTCCACAACGCGATAGTATATTAAACGGCCCTAAAGGTTTTTCTACGAATATTCCTCCTTAATAACTAATTAAAGTGTTTGCGAGGGCCATAGATGATTTGGTTAAAATATGGCTCGCCTCAACTAACCAAGGATCCATCAACGAAATAAGGCTTGAAGGAATTACACCATTCTTTAGAATAGAACTCAAACATGGGTCCAAATTAAACAGAAGTAAGGTCCAGTCCATTTTTAGTTTTCAGAACTCGGGCCTGTCCTAAGGTGAGGCCAAATAGCTCAAAGAACATCACAGGGATGCCAAGTAGCGAGTTCCAAATTTGACCCTATCTGGACTCAAACGAAGAGCCTAAATGTCCATAAGGCATTACCCAAATTGGATATAAAATGTCCATAAGGAATTACCCAAATTCCATAGCAAAATGCAATTTAAATTTGGAAAACAAAATGAAAAGAGCATCCAAGCACCACAAATCCATGAACACTCTCAATAGTTGAATTAACAATTATTGACACTGAAGACTTGATTGGAACTAAATAGACAATCATTCAAAACCCCTTTTAGGTTCCAACAACTTCATGCACTAATTAATGAAATACTGTAAGTGCGCATCTATTGAAACTTGAAGATTAAATGAACATTCTCATTGCTGAACCTTTAAATCCAAATCAAGGACATAAACAGTTCAACTTTCATACTAATTCTAATATAACACATTCATATGATGATGTATCACATATCAGACTTTGAAACATCATTGAAATACCCTAATTATATAGTCATGATTCCCCTTTTTATTGTGGATTCTATGCTAACTGCTACTTGACCAATTAATTTTAATTGTGCTCCTCTCAACAGTAACAAATACAGGAGTTTTTCTGCACATTGATCGACAATGAAATAGCTATCCAACCTTGTGAGCACATACAACTTCTAGATCTTACCCAATATTTATCATGACCTTCCACACACATTTAGTAATCAGCATAATGGACTAACTAGTTAGTACTACTACATCATTCCATATTCAAAACAGAATAGTAGCAGACATAATAAAACTAAACTAAATCTGATGACTTCGAAAATGCAAAAACATCAAACAAACAATTGTATTATTACAAATCTTGACTTGAGTAAACCAAACTTCATGTTCATCCTTTCTCATACATTAGAAGGTTAGATGAATACCTGGAAAAGGCAAAATAAGAGTGAACTAAGAAGAGCATTAGTAAACAGCAGCAAACAACCCCGGATCCAACCAACTCAGCAATGAAATAATGGGATTGCCTCAGAAAAAGTAACTCAACAGAACCAACCAACAAAATCAAACCAAGCTCTTTCTATACCCAAGCTCAAACTCATTTTATCACCAGCTCTCAGTTTTTCAGAAGTTTTCCAGAAGTTTAAAACCGACAAAATGATTCAGAGAATTAAAACCAAGTAACACTAATTCCGCTGACTTTCAGCCATTGAAAACTAAGAAAAATCGAAGAAAATTTCAATAGAACAGTAGCTTTCTTATCAATTTTGGCTGTTTTAATTTTTAGACTTTTCTATCACTTAGGTCTACCTTGAAAGTCAAGAAAAGGTGCCTTTATAGGCAAGGTAAGTAGGGTAAACAACAGATTTCAGCTTTGCATTTTAGCCCTTTTTGAATTTTCCTTTTTGCCTAGATAACCTTAACTAAAAATCTAAAATTCAAATTATCCCCCCACCCAGCTTCTTGATCAGTTAGCAAAAGATTCTTCTATCTAATTACCCCAACATACCCTCTCAGACCCTGTTTATTACCCTAAAAACTACCCGGGTCGACTGACCTATGTAAATGGGTCATAGACACCAAATTGAATCCCTATTTGGGCCTGCTGCTACTTATAACCTAGCTAAAAATATTTAGGGGCCCCAGAATTTTCTCCAAATAAAGAAACCCAAAACCAAAACTCTGAAAGCAAGCCGAAATAAAAGCCAAATGAGTCAATTAACCACTTTGATTTCATAACAACAATCAACTAAGTCATGAACCTAATTTCTTTAACTAGGTAATTAACTAATGATGAAACAATAATTAGCTATTAACAGAAAGACTAAAACACACAGAGAGCAAAGTGGAAAAACAAAAAACTCAGATAGCTAACAAAGAAAAGAAGTGGACCAGTTGAACTCAGAATAACCAAACAACATTTGGCCCATCCCAAAAGAAAAGGTATGAGGAGGAGAATGAACCAGTGATAGAAAATCATAAGAGAGGAAGAAGAACTTAACCAGTCACGACCCGAAACAAAACGGAGACAAACTTAACCAAACTTATGTCAAATCCGTTGTCCTTTGTCGAGAACAACTGAATCGATATTAGTTTAGTCGAGTCAGACTTTCAAACTTGAAAGAAAAGCATTGCATGTTACTAGGAGGATGATTTGAACTTTTTGAGTTGAACTCGGATTTATGATTCGGCGAGTTCAACGTTGATTCAAGGGGTATGGGTTAGGAATTTGGAGAGAGGAGATCATGGCGGGATCTTGGTATGATTTTGGTGGAGATTGAGATGGTTTGTGTTTCGTGACAATGGTGGATTTAGGGTTTCCACACGGAGAAGATGAGAGACATGGGAGATGAAGAAGATGAGGAACTAAAAAGTCTCTGTATTTTCGGACATTATTAAGCAAAGTGGGGGTAAGGATTAGAGCCATTGGATGAGCTGAATTGAAGGGCCTAGATCTGTTTTGGCCTTGGAACTCGAAACGACGCCGTTTGAATTAAATGGGAATATTGGACCTGGGCGGGTCCTGTTTGGTTTGGGGAAGGAATCCGTTTGGGCTTGAGCGAAGATGGCCCAACCTGATCTATTCAATTCCCTTGCTCTCTTTTCCTTTTTATTTTTCTAGTTTCCTTATGTTTTCTTCTTTTTTGTTCTTTTTTTCTTTCAAAAATTGAAACTAAAATCCTAAATTAAATGATAAAAACTAACTAACATATCAAAAACACTAATTAATCATAAATGACAATTATCACAATCAATGAGGAAAACAAACTAAGAGAAAAACTACACAAAAATCAAAATTAAATTAAAAGGTGCAAATTAAACTATTTTTTAATTTTTCTTTTTATAAAATAACTTGATTACTAATTAATTCTTAAAATACAAAATGCAATATTTTTGTATTTTTCATTCATTAAATAAAATAAACATGCACAAACAATAACAGAAAATGCCACAAAAATCCACGAAATTACAAACAATAAAAAGTACTATTTTATTTTAAATTTGTGGGAGTAATTCATATAAGGCAAAAATCACGTGCTCGCATCTACCCCTCTTTGATCGGAAACACGAAGTTTTCATGCAAAGATAAAGTAAGCGGATACGAGCGTTTTTGCCCGTTTTTGCCCGTTTGAATACTCTGTGGGAAGCATTTTTGAATGATTTGACCGCAACCAGCTTCCGAGGTTGCCTACATATCCTTGGCTATACAGGAATCAAGTCAATATAGTTATGGAATGTCTGGTAGCTGGGACTACTATGAAGCTGTGATTTTACTGTTGCTGCTGCTGCAGGTACTGCTTACTGAACCCCTTATTACACCATGTCAAAAATAAAAAGAAGATAGACTAGACTATGATCTTTGCATTACGAAATTCCTATCTATATCTTCAAACTTGCTTTTGTTGTCCTTGTTGCCTCGTTGACTTGTATTCTCCCGGTGAAATCTCTTTGTTACCGACTTGAATTGTAATCTGACATGTTTTCCCTTTCTCCAGGGGGACGCTTAATTGCTGAACTTGAATTATAATCTAACATACTTTCCTTTTCTCCAGGTGGATGCCTGATTGCTGGACTTGAATTATACTTTGAGATGCTTTCCCTTTCTCCAGGTGGACGCCTGATTGCTGAACTTGAATGTATTCCCGTGCTCTCCAGTTGGGCGCCTGACTGTTGAACTTGAATGTATTCCCGTGCTCTCTAGGTGGGTGCCTGCTTGCTGAACGTGAAATGTATTCTTATGCTCTCCAGGCGGGTGCCTGATTGCTGAACTTGAATGTATTCCCGTGCTCTCCAGGTGGGCGCCTGACTGCTGAACTTGAATGTATTCCCATGCCCTCCAAGTGGGCGCCTGATTGCTGAATTTGAATGTATTCATGTGCTCTCCAGGTGGGCGCCTGATTGCTGAACTTGAATGTATACCCGTGCTCTAAAGGCGGGCGCATAACTGCTGAACTTGAATGTATTCCCCTGCTCTCCAAGCGGGTGCCCGATTGTTGAACTTGAATGTATTCCCGTGCTCTCCAGGTGGGCGCCTGTCTGCTGAACGTGAATGTATTCCCGTGCTCTCCAGGTGGGCGCCTGACTGCTAGACTTGAATGTATTCCCGTGCTCTCCAGGCGGGCGCCTAACTGCTGAACTTGAATGTATTCCCGTGCTCTCCAAGCGGGCGCCCGATTGTTGAACTTGAATGTATTCACATGCTCTCCAGGTGGGCGCCTGACTACTGAACTTGAATGTATTCCCGTGCTCTCCAGGTGGGCGCCTGACTACTGAACTTCAATGTATTCTCGTGCTCTCCAGGTGGGCGCCTGACTGCTGAACTTGAATGTATTCCCGTGCTCTCCAGGTGGGCGCCTGACTGCTGAACTTGAATTATATTCTCGTGCTCTCCAGGTGGGCTCCTGACTGCTGAACTTGCATGTATTCTCATGCTCCCCAGGTGGGCGCCTGACTGCTGAACTTGAATCGTATTCCCGTGCTCTCCAGATGGGCGCTTGATTGCTGAACTTGAACTATATTCCCGTGCCCTCGAGGTGGGCGCCTGATTGCTGAACTTGAACTGTATTCCCATGCTCTCCAGGTGGGCGCCTGACTGCTGAGCTTGAATGTATTCCTATGCTCTCCTGGTGGGCGCCTGACTTCTAAACTTGAATGTATTCCCATGCTCTCCAGGTGGGCGCCTGACTACTAAACATGAATGTATTTCCGTGCTCTCCAGGTAGGTGTCTGACTATTAAACTTTGAATGTATTCTCGTTCTCTCTAGGTAGGCGCCTGATTGCTGAACTTGAATGTGTTCTCGTGCTCTCCAGGTGGGCGCCTGATTGCTGAATTTGAATGTATTCTCGTGCTCTCCAAGTGGGCGCATGATTGTTGAACTTGAATGTATTCTCGTGCGCTCCAGGTAGGCGCCTAATTTCAACAAAATAGACAAAAATAAAGAAACATTTCTGCCCCAGTTTGGTATCTGGGCACATATGTGAGTGTAAACTGAATCATGTTACCAAATATCATTAAGAACTTGAAAGTTGAAACTCCAATGACAGTTTTAAAGCTAAACTATATCTTCTAAAAGTATGACTTCTGCTAAATCTTGTTATCTAATGAAAATCTTTAAAGCTACGTCTCATTATTCAGGATGGTCCTGAAAACTCCTACTTGAATCCTATCTCAAACATGCAAACTTTGGAACCAACTTATATTCCTTTTGGGGTACATTTATGCTAGATTTTTCTACACATGATTGTTTTGAATCTTAGACTAGGTCCCATTTCCAGGAGGGTCCTAGGACTTTACGATCAAACTAGTCTGATGATTGCTTTTATCCTACGAAGGGTTTCTCCGAAACAAACGGAATTTTCTGCCCCTGTTTCAATCAAAGAAAAATCTTGTCAGTTTAAAAATGTGGTGGTTAGTTTGTGGCATTCTTGCTGAAGGTCTCTCCGCTGCCGTGTTTTGTTTTGACCTGCTTCCCCGAACTGGCCCTAAACCACTTGACTTTCTGACTGACCTTCAAATATCATGACCTTTGATGATCTGAGTGTCCTATACCCAAACTGTTGTTTTACATCTCTAGCCCCTTTATCTGAACCTTTGCATCTTCTATTAAATTACCAAGTCATCCCACCGATGAAACTTCCGGTGACTCCTTATATCCCACTTTAAATCATGCTATCTTTGGTATGTTCTGGCCACACTGTGCTTTGCAATTTTGGAAGTTGGTAGTGAGCTTTGAAATCCTTTCTTATTTGCTTTGAGCAAGACTGATATTGAAACACCTTATACAAACAAACCCCAAAAGAAATGAAATGCAATGACCTTGAGAGTTAAAGATAAAGAAAATCCAAAACTAGACGTTTGCTAAAAAGGAAAAGGAAAAGAGACTTATCTGAGTGGAACAACTGGTACCATTGATCATGACATGAATTTTGGATTAATCGGCCCAATCTGTCCAACCAATCAACTTTCAGTTGCCATACTTTGTTGCCCCGAAATTCCACAACCTGATTTCTTCACCCAAACCTTGACCTTGTTCATCCTGCGGTGACCTGAAAGGTTTTCACCAACAGACCTCTCTCATTTGTTCATCTCTCAACTCACTTTCGTCTCAAGGTGCCCATGAAGGTTTTCACCAATAAGACTCTCTCATTTTTTATTTCTCTCAGCTCCTGTCGCCTTACGGTGCCCGTGAGGGTTTTCACCAATAAGACTCTCATTTTCATTATTTTTCCTGCTTGGACCGGAGTGTTTACCCTGACATGAATAACCTCTACTTGCTCAACTTGGCATATCTCGAAGACTAATTAGAAAGTCTTTCTTTGGACTGTAATGTGGGCTTTTGGATTGGTTTAGAAAGAAAGGGTATCAAGGCTCAAAACAATTCAACATGGGTTCAAAAATTACAACTTTCGGAATCAGATTTCTTACAACAACCACAACTTCTGCCCCAGTTTCTTGCTTGGGGACTTTTGGATCTTTACTTTCATAAGACCAAACCGTGAGGCTGCCTACGTATCCTTAAAAGGAATCACGTCGAACGTAGTTCATGACACAGAAATTACTTTTTTGTTGTGATTTTCTTCCTTTTTCTTTTCTTTTCTTTTCTTCTCCTCTTTTCTTTTTGCTTTTTGTTGTTTTTTTCCTTTTTCTTTCTTTTTTGTTTTCTCTTTTTTTCATTCTTTTCTTTCTCTTTTCATTCGTTTCTTTTACTTATCTTTTGCTCTCGCGTTTCTGAACTTTACCTCTGATTCCAAAAGAGGTGTATGAATGAAAGTAAATAAGGCTCAAAAGGGTTAACAAAGGATAAAGTGTTTAGATAACCGAACAAAATGCCTTCGTCATTCCAATCTTCAAAACATGCCAAGTACAAACAAACACAATTTAAACAAAGATATCATACATAATATTTTTTGACTGCATTAGAATTGATGGCCATTTCTATACATTTGCCTTCTTTATCTGTTAAATACAATGCACAATTGGACAACACTCTTGTCACAATGAACGGTCCCTGCCATTTTGGGGCGAACTTGCCTTTAGCTTCAACCCGATACGGGATGATGTATTTCAACACCAAATGACCCACTTCAAATTTCCGGGGGTGCACTTTCTCCTACCATTCTATTTCGATACAAATGGCCATGACATACTGTCGCCAATCTTTTCTCATCAATCAGACTTAATTGCTCCAATCGGGTTTTGACCCATTCATCATCATCAATCTGTGCTTCATTAGCACACTCTATTTTGGATTCTCAGAATTAAATTGGCTTGTAGAACTCGCCCGAAGACTCCTCATGCATGTCATGTCATTGAAACCAACATAAAAGATTTGCACAAAAAAAAACAAAAAAAACTATCAGGAGTGATGGAAAAGGGAAATTGCATTTCATTGAAAACAAAGGATAACAAGGTTTGTTCATCAAACAAGCGAAAAGTAAAAATCTAGGTCACAACCTCGGAATGACCCAAATAGAAAGGAAAACAAAGCAAATCACTGAAGCTCCCTCTGAGCAGGGAAGTGAGCGGCTTCCCAATTGTTAAACTTCACATTCAGCCTGACAAGATGCACCTCTTTGTCACCAGAACCTTCCCCAATTTCTACCGTTTTTACTTCATCCAATAGAATTTGGACCCTCTCAAATCAATTCCTCATCAAAGACAACCAAAGGCTTTGGTACTACTGACACCGGACGCTTCACTGCCCCTGACTTGACAAAAGTCCTGAAGAGGTGTGGGATAGGCCTAGAGAGCGGCCATGCTTTCTTTTCCAACTTTGTAGCATTCTTCACACCATCCCCTGTAGGCTTGAACCCCAGACCAAATGTACCCAAATTGTTTCATAGAGATACTGGCTGCACGATACCTTGCAAAGATGTGCCCAGACCTTTACCCGACACAAAACCAAACTTCAACATCTCATTAGATACCACGCAGATCGAAGGTGATAGCCTCGGTCTTGGAATGCATTTTCCTTCAGGAACCTTTTCGATAGACATCATTTCGGAAGTTTGATAAGCTAAAGATCCTTTATCATCTCCGGCCTCAATAAATGGAGCAGATGAATCTTCAAAAAGGGATAAATCCTCTTCCCGACACACAACTATCTCATGTTTGTCCCACTCAAATTTCACCATTTGATGTAACGACGATGGCACTGCCTTAGCCGCATGTATCTAAGGCCTACCCAATAACAAACTATACAGGGAGACCACGTTTAGCACTTTAAATTCACACTGAAACCAACTGGCCCTATCACCAGTTTAAGCATTATATCTCCAGCATAACCTTTTCCTTTCCCATCAAAACTTCGTACACCTACACTGTTCATGTGGATTCTTTCGGTGCCGATCTTCTACTTTTGCAAAGTGGACAGAGGGAAAATATTTGCACTGGATCTATTATCAACCAACACCCTGTGACAAAATAGTTTTCGCATTTCATCGTGATACAAAGAGCAAGATTGTGTTCCGTACCCTCTATAGGAAGCTCATTGTCTGCAAAAGTGGTCCTATTTGCTTCCAAGATCCTACTAGCAATCTTTTCTAATTGATTTACTGTGATTTTATCAGGAACATATGCCTTGTTCATAATCTTCATTATGGCCCCGCGGTGTTCATCCGAATGTGTCAACAAAGATAACGGGGAAATATTAGCTGGAGTTTTCCCTAATTGTTCAAAAATGGAATAGTCTTGCACTTTCTTCTTTCTCAAGAAATCTTCGGCCTCTTCCTCGGTGACAGGTTCCTTGAAGAGCTTGGCCTTCCTTAACTCTTTGGAGGTAAGACATCCTCCAAAATGAGTCGGTCCTCTGATCCCAACAAATTCTTCCTCCACTCCATTTTCCCTTGTATGTCATTATTACTCGTTTGTAGTTCCATGGGACATCCTTTGTCTTAACCGCTGGCAACTGAGTTATTGATGTAATAGCAATAGGGGTAATGGGAGACCCTCTCACAACTACAACAGGATTGCTTGGCATCCCTAGTACAGCCAACTTTGGCTTTTTACGACTTGCCCCGACACCATTCGAAGACCCTTTTGCAAACATCGCACGTTTTCTAGATATTTCATCTTACTCCACAATCTTAGCGGGTTTTTCAATTTCAATGGGAGCCCCAAAATGAGGAGTGCAATATTATGGATCCGAGGTCTTGAAAGTTGGTTTTGTACCATATTATTGGGCATCAGGAACTTTGAACAAGGTTTCAATAGAAGATAAAGGGATGTTGGTATGGGGAGGAGCTACAAAAACAGGAGTATTTAATGACACGCTTGTATTGGCGGGTGGAGCATGAAAAGGCTGGGGCAAGGTGCCAGGGTAGTTATGGCAAGGGATAAAGCCTTGGGCATGTTGTGAGGGGAGACCAGTGGCATTGGGAATCTGAGTTTGTAATGGTATTGGGACGGAAGCAAGATTTTCGATGTAGTTGGTAGGGAATGAGGGTAGAGGGTGCCCACTAATCCAAGCCCGGTACATCTCCATTATCTGGCGTTTCAATCTTTGGGCCTCTTCTTTAAACTCAAATTCCGATTCGACAACACCTATGTCCGATCCCTTACTAGGCATGGCTGTCTTGCTGTTTGACCTAGCATGTATGGATGACTCGACCAATGCCACAAACTAACCACCTTCCTGTTCCTTGACGACAACAACAGACTTGTTAGAGATCAGGGTTTAACAGATAGGCAACCGTACATTTTGGGGAATTAATGCACCTAAATAATTAACCGTTTCTATTATGCATTTGCTTGGCTACTTGCGTCATCCCGACTTTTCCTTATTTCCATTTGCAACTTCTCTTTTTCCCTCTTTTTTTTTTCTTTTCATTCTTGCCTTTGCTTACTTTTTGTTTTTATTCTCTCATTTCCCTCTCTTATTTTGCCATTGATTCCTTCTCTTGGTTTCTTATTTTTGCTCTTTTTCTTTTCTTTTTCTCTCTTATTTTTCAAATCTTTTCTTTTCCTTTTTTTTCTTTTTTCTTTTTCTTCTTTTTTTATCTCTCTTTTTCTTTCTCTTGGTTATGGTCGAATCCTATGGAGATTGTCTACATATCATGACCCCACATGAATCCGACCGAGTGTAGTTCTGGGAGATAAATGTAAAAATAAACAAAACATTTTGGGATTTTCAATTTTTTTTCAAAAAAATAAAATGTTCTAATTACAGCGACTCCTCCTACAGAATTTTTACCATAAAAAGCAACAGACTCAAAAAGGAAACTAACAGGAGAAAAATCAAGATTCATTTTGACTCAAAAAGTTATCACTATTTTTTAAAATTTTTATAAAAATATCCGGCTTTGCCAATACGGTCTTTCAGCACCTCAAGGAAGAAGATTTTAAGGCTATGCTCGCTAACCGGCTAAAATCTTGAAAAATGACGAAAGGCGGATGTTCTTGCAAAAACAGCCTTCCGGCGCCCTTTTGGGGACATTCAGCTATTTTGACAAAAATGGCATCACCTTAAAAATAAAATTTTTGTTCTTTTTGGGTTATTTTTCAAAAAGGAAGTTGGACCCGATGGGGGTTGCCTACGTATCCCACACCCTGTGAGAATCAAACTAGCGTAGTTCGGGCAGCTTTGACACATTTGATGGGACATAGTGTTTGACTCTTTTGAAATAATTTTCTTTTTTTGAAAATTTTGGCAGAGTTTCGTGATGTTTTCAAATACCGAGTTTTTCTTCAGAACCGGGCTTTATTTCCTCCCTACATCACTCTTGTTTTTTCTCTTTGCTTTTACTTTCCTTAGTAGGTCAGCATGTAAGCCGAAACAAATAAATGTTCACATAGAACATAGAATGCATCAGGATGGTATGTTATTTTGGGCACACCTATCCTAGACGGACCCAACCCCTGTGTTGAGTCACCTAAGTCAAATGCACATGATGCAAACAAATGTTCCTACTAGGGATTCGGCATGAAGCTGTATTTTTTTAGGTTTAAATCCTGAGGTTTTGGTCTAGACTTGGGCTACTCGAGCGGAAAACTGAGGCGAAGGAAGGGGCTACGTAACGGGAGCACTAAAGTCTACCCGGCCTTGTCGCTTGCCCAGCCTCACTCTATTTGGTATAATTTCTACAGAAAAGCGGGCTACGCGAATGTATGCACCATTTTCAGAAGACTCATAGGGGTGGCGTAAGAAGAGAATCATATACAATTCAACAATATTAAGGCGGTAGCATTTAGGACAAAAGGTTCACAGAATATAGTAATATCAACAATAAATAAAGCCAAGCAAAATCATAAAACAAGCTCGAATTCTTGAACCCTGAACCAGAGATTCTAGGTTCTTGTCTCCAGCATAGTTGCCAGAGCTGTCATACCTCCTTTTTTCCTACCCCCCGGAAGGGTATAAGGGAGTTCTTCCAATTAAAGGACAATCGAAACGGGATTATTTTATTAAAAGATTCAGAGTCTCCACTTGGGATAATTTATGGTGTCCCAAGTCACCGGTTAAAATCCCGAATCGAGGAAAAGATTGACATTGTATTACAGTCTGCGAACACAAAAATCCGGGTAAGAAATTCTGTTAATTCGGGAGAATGTGTTAGGCATTCCCGAGTTTCGTGGTTCTAGTACGGTCGCTTTGATCATACTTGGCTTATTAAATTGTCTAATTACTGATTTTAGAACATATGTGTATTTACATTTTACCGCTTTTAAATTAGGAAAATTTTCTTGAAACGGGTCACGCGTACATGTACCCGTTTGTTTGGCGCGTCAAAAATTATGTCACGCGAACGTGTCTACAATTAATAACCCTTAATTATTATTAAGAGAGTTTGGCCAAAGTTGTGCGAGCGCATACTCTGGTTTTGTTTTTAGAATCACAATCATGTCACGCAAACGTGTCTACAACCACGATAGTATATTAAACGACCCTAAAGGTTTTTTACGAATATTCCTCCTTAATAACTAATTAAAGTATTTGAGAAGGCCATAAATGATTTGGTTAAAATATGGCTCGCCTCAACTAACCAAGGATCCATCAACGAAATAAGGCTTGAAGGAATTACACCATTCTTAGAACCTCGGCTGAACTCAAACATGGGTCCAAATTAAAATGAAGTAAGGTCCAGTCCATTTTTAGTTTTCAGAACTCGGGCCTGGCCTAAGGTGAGGCCCAATAGCTCAAAGAACATCACAGGAATGCCAAGTAACAGGTTCCATAGCTGACCCTATCTGGACTCAAACAAAGAGCCCAAATGTCCACAAGGCATTACCCAAACTGGATATCAAAGAGGTCACGTCTTCGAATCCGGGCAACAACAGAATGCAATTTAAATTTGGAAAACAAAATGACAAGAGCACCCAAGCACCAAAAATCCATGAACACTCTCAACAGTTGAATTAATATTTATTGACATTGAAGACTTGATTGGAACTAAATAGACAATCCTTCAAAACCCCTTTTAGGATCCAACAACTTCGTGCACTAATTAATGAAATACTGTAAATGGGAGTTTACTGGAACTTGAAGATTAAATGAACATGCGTATTGCTGAACCTTTACATCCAACTCAAGGTGATAAATATTTCAACTTTCATACTTGTGAGCACGTGATTTTTACCCTATATATGAGTTATTCCCATAAAATTTAAATAAATAATTTTCCTTATTTTTACAATTTGTGTAAATTTTGTGTTAATTGTTTGCATGCTATTTGCGCATGTTAAATCGAATATAAAAATACAAAAAATATGCATTTAGGATTTTCAGTATTAATTAGGTATCAATTTGTTTTGGAACAAAATTAAAGAAAATTAAAAAAAAAATAGTCTTTGCATTTATCTTCAATTTTAAATAATTTTTAGGTGTAAATTAAGCTTTGTTTTAGTTTCAATAAATTAGAAAAAATAAATATACAAAAGAAAAATAAAAATAAAAAAACAAAAGAAATGAGAAGAAATAATGAATGAAAAAGGCTAGTCTAGAAGCATTCAATTGGGCCAAAAAATTAATAGCCCAAACGCCAAAATACCCATGCCCCAAGCCCAAACTTCCCCAGCCCAGTTCGTTTCCCATACCCCGACCAAACGACGCTGTATCCCTCGCCTCTCGATCTTACCCGTCCATTCAATTTAATCGGACGGACCGGAATCAAAGCACCATTAATACGTAATTATCTAAAAGAAAAACAATAACCCTAAGAGACAAAGTCCCTTCCTTCATACGCTCCTATGAATCGCCGCCTTCGATCTCCATACGCCGCCGGACGAAATTCACTCACGGCGGCAGCAGGTTACCATTTCCGACCAAACCAACACCAAAACGTCCCCCGTTTCCTCCTCTATTCAAAACATCAACCACCCTTCCTCGAATCCTACTACAATTCCTCAAATTTCCCAAACCCTAGGCGCCGCCACCACCGCCTACGGCAGCGCCGCTACCCAAACTCCACCAAACTCACACCCTGGTATCATTTTGGTACCCCCATTTCAAATATGTCATCATCTCCCATGAAATCCTGTTGAAGTTTGTCAAATAGCCATTTCTGCCGCTAATTGGTCAAGCTTCATCACCAATCTTGATTTG
>MU732392.1:6819-17413 GCA_026770625.1 Nicotiana glauca
TATTTTTGTGATTTTCATTTTGTAAGATAAAATTAATTACTCCTAATTGTAGAATTAAATTCTAAATGCAAATGCGACATATTTTTTATTTTTTTTTATTAATTTAACAAATAAACATGCACACAAAAAAATGACACTAAATTCACAACAATTGCAAACAAACTAAAAATTATTTTATTTTGAATTTTTTGGGAGTAATTCTCATCGGGAAAAAATTACGTGCTTACAACGCCTACCACAAGATATAATGAAATCGGAGCGGGTGGTACGCCTACCACAAGATATGATAAAATGGGAATGGGTGATACGCCTACCACAAGATATGAGAAATGGGATCAGGTTGCACGCCTGTAATGAGATGTGAACCTAAAGTGAAATCCATCTTTGTCTTCCTTATCCTCATCAGAAGTTGAATTTTGGGTTCCTTATAATTCTCTTGAGATTTTGTTTATCTGTTATTCTCGGAATCATGTTTCCCCTTCCCAGCTTTAATTGTTTGTTCTAGTTTATCTTTCCGCTAAATATCTATATATATATATATAACTGCACAGGTTTATCTGGAGTCTGGTCCTAGCCTCGTCACTACCTCGCCGGAGTTAGGCCAGGCACTTACCAGCACATGGGGTCGGTTATGCTGATACTACACTCTGCAATCTGTGCAGATATCAAGGCTGCTCGGGGATGGCAGCAGTAGCTCGGGAGCCAGTCTTCAATCCACAGAGACCCCAAGGTAGTCCTGCAGGCGTCCGCATGCCTGGTGTCTCTTCTATCTACTATCATGTTCTATTATCACTTGTATCCGAGACAGACTGAGTTTCTTTCTTTCTGAAATTTGTATGTAGTAATCATAGACAGTCCGTGAATATTGTGACACCGGTTTCTGGGTAGTGACGCATGTTGGCATTTTCATCTTATTTTGGTATTATATTAGTCTAAGTCTTCCGCTAAATTTTAACTTCCTCTATTATTTAAATGTTGATCACCTGCTATTATAGGATGTTGAAAAGAACTAAAATGAAAGAGTTAAGATTTCTAAATTTCGTGGCTTTCCTAGCTTCTACGAGTAGGCTCTATCATGACTCCCGAGGGTGGAAAATCTGGGTCATGAGAAGTTAGTATCAGAGCATTAGATTACATAGGTCTCACAATTCACGAACAAGCTTAGTAAAGTCAGAGGGATCAGTGCGGAGATATCTGTATTTATCCCCCTGAGGCTACAGAGTTAGGAAAACTTCACATTTATTCTTTCTTGTCGTGCGGTTTAGATTCTCAAAGCTAATTGAATTTCTACTCTATTCTTTCGCAGATCGTGAGAACACGCGCCTCTTCATCTACCAATCAGCAGCCTGAGCCCCCAGCAGCAGCTCCCACGAGGGGCAGAGGGCGAGGCAGAGTCCGTGCTATTAGCCGAGACAGGGGCAGAGCTCAGCCCAGGGCAGTACCACCCATAGCGGAGCCTCAGGTTGATCTTGGCGATGAGGTTCCAGCCCCAGCAGTTTCGGTGGGCCCAGCTCAGGTCCTAGAGGGGTTTATTGCTACCCTAGTTTTCAGGATGCTCTAGTCCGTCTAATGGGCCTTATAGAGAGTGTCACCAGGGCAGGTTTACTTCCTATAGCACCATCCGTCTCTCAGGCTGGAGGAGGAGCCCAGACTTCTGCTACTCACACTCCGGAGCAGGTAGCTCCCCAGTTTCAGACTCCAGCGGCTCAGCTAGTTGAAGCAGTTCAGCCGGATGTGGTAGCTCAGACCGGCGATGGTGCAGCCATGTCAGCCGATGCTTTGTGGAGATTGGTTAGATTTACCAAGCTCTTCACTACTACTTTCAGCGGTGCATCTACTGAGGATCCCCAGGACTATCTAGACAGTTGTTACGAGGTTCTTCGGAACGCGGGGATAATGGAGACCAACGGGGTCGATTTTACCATATTTCACTTTTCTGGATCCGCCAAGACTTAGTGGAGGGATTATTGCTTAGCTAGACCAGAGGATTGCCAGCCTTGGCTTGGGTGTAGTTCACACAACTATTTCTGGAGAAGTTTCTCCCTATTACACAGTGAGAGGCCTATCGGAGGCAGTTCCAGTGCCTCCAGTAAGGATTCATGACAGTCACCTAGTACAAGACCAAATTTATTGATTTGGCTCGCCATGCTCTTATTATACTTCCCATTGAGAGGGAGAGAGTGAGACGGTTCATTGATGGACTCATTCAGCATATTCGTCTTCAGATGGCTAGAGAGACTGGGAGTGAGATACCCTTCCAGGAGGCAGCCAATGTGGCCCGGAGAGTTGAGATAGTGCTATCACAGGGGGGGTGGTCATAGGGCAGACAAGAGACCCCGTCAGTTAGGAAGATTCAGTGGTGCCTCATCTGGAGGCAGGGATTCGTATGATAGAAGCCATCCTCCTATGCATTTTCAGTCATCACTTCAGATTTCTCACGGTGCTTCAGGTGGTCGTGGTTCTCAGATGCAGTATTCTGATCAGCAGTCCCATAATGCACCACCAGCTCCTATTGATGCACCACCGATTCAGAGTTTCCAGGTTCATCATCACCAGCAGCCGAGGGCTTGTTTTATTTATGGCGACACAAGGCACATTACTAGGTATTTCCCTCGAGCTTCGAGCAGTTCTCTGTATCAGGGTTCCCGTGCTATAGTTCAGGCACCAGGTGTTCCACAGGCCGCCCAACCAGCTAGAGGTAGGGGTAAAGGTGCTAGAGGTGGAGGTAGAGCTGCTAGAGGTGGAGCTCAGACCGCTAGAGGTGGAGGCTAGCCAGCAATAGGCCGACCTATAGATGTAGTCCAGAGTGGTGGGGCACAACCCCGATGTTATGCTCTTCTACCTAGGCCCGTGGTTGAAGCTTCAGATGCAGTTATTACAGGTACTGTTCTTGTTTGTGGCAGAGATGCTTCCATTTTATTTGATCCAGGGTCTACCTACTCGTATGTGTCATCTTATTTTGCACCATATCTGGTCATGCCTAGTGATTCATTGAGTGTCCACGTCTATATGTTTACACCGGTGGATGATTCTATTATGGTAGATCGAGTCCATCGTTCTTGTGTTGTGGTGATTGGGTATCTTGAGACTTGTGTAGATTTATTGCTTCTGGACATGGTTGATTTCGATGTTATATTAGGGATGGACTAGTTATCACCTTACCATGCTATCTTGGACTGTCATGCCAAGACTGTGACTTTGGCCTTACCGAGTTTTCCTCGTTTAGAGTGGAGAGGGACTCCTGTTCATTCTACCTGTAGTGTTATCTCTTATGTGAAGGCTCAATGTATGGTCGAGAAGGGTTGTTTAGCCTATTTGGCATATGTTCGCGATTCTAGTGCTGAGGTCCCTTCTATTGATTCTGTGCCCGTTGTTCGGGAGTTTACTGAGGTATTTTCTTTAGACTTACTGGGTATACCACCTGACAGGGATATTTACTTTTGCATTGATTTGACTTCGGGCACTCAGCCCATTTCTATCTCATTGTATCTTATGGCCCCGCATGAGTTGAAAGAGTTAAAGGAACAATTGCAAGATTTGCTTGAGAAAGGTTTCATTAGACCTAGTGTTTCGCCTTAGGATGCGTCGGTATTGTTTGTTAAAAAGAAGGATGGGTCAATGAGAATGTGTATTAATTACTGGCAATTGAACAAGGTTACAATCAAGAATAAGTATCTACTGCGAATGATTGATGATTTTTTCGATCAGCTTTAGGGTGACAAGGTATTTTCAATGTTTTACTTCAGATCTGGCTACCACCAATTGAGGATTAGGGTATCCGATGTCCCTAAAACAGCTTTCCGCACTCGGTGCGGGCATTATGAGTTCTTGGTTATGTCATTCGGGTTGACAAATGCTCCAACAGCTTTTATGGATTTGATGAACTGAGTGTTGAGGCCTTATTTGGATTCGTTCGTGATAGTCTTCATTGATGATATATTTATATATTCCCGCAACCAGGAGGAGCACGAGCAGCACCTTAGAGTGGTTCTTCAGACTCTAAGGGATAGTCAGTTATATGCAAAGTTCTTGAAGTGTGAGTTCTGGTTGAGTTCAGTTGCATTTCCGGGTCATGTTGTGTCCGTAGAGGGTATTCAGGTTGATCCAATGAAGATTGAGGCAGTCAAGAACTGGCCTAGACTAGTATCAGCTACAAAGATTCGGAGTTTCTTGGGATTGGCAGGCTACTATCGTTAGTTCGCGGAGTGGTTTTCATCTATCGCAGCCCCGATGACCAGGTTGACCCAGAAGGGTCCCCGGTTCAGATGTCGGATAAGTGTGAGGCAAGCTTTCAGAAGCTCAAGACAGCTCTAACTATGGCACCGGTGTTGGTTTTGCCAAAAAGTTCAGGGCCTTATGCAGTTTATTGTGATGCTTCTCGCATTGGACTTGGTGCAATGTTGATGCAGGATGGCAAGGTCATTGCCTATGCTTTGCGGTAGTTAAAGATTCATAAGAAGAACTATCCGGTTCATGATTTGGAATTGGCAGCCATAGTTCACGCATTGAAGATTTGGAGGCATTATTTGTATGGCGTGGCATGTGAGATGCTCATCGATCACAAGAGTCTTCAGTGTTTGTTCAAGCAAAATGAGTTGAATTTGAGGCAGAGGAGGTGGTTGGAGTTGTTGAAAGATTATGATATCACCATCCTATATCATCCAGGAAAGGCCAATGTGGTGGCCGACGCTTTGAATAGGAAGTCAGCAAGTATGGGCAGTCCTGGTTATATTCCCGTAGGTGAGAGACCGCTTGCTTTGGATGTTTAGGATTTGGCCAATCAGTTCGTGAGATTGGATATTTCTGAGCCCAGTCGTGTATTAGCTTGAACGGTCGCCCGTTCTTTATTATTGGAGCCTATCCGTGATCGGCAGTATGATGATCTCCACTTATGTGTCCTTAGAGACATGGTGCAACAAGGAGGTGCCAAGCAGGTTACTATAGGTGATGATGGGGTTTTGTGATTGCAGGGTCGAGTTTGTGTGCCCAATGTGGATGGCCTTCAAGAGTTGATTTTAGAGGAGGCTCATAGTTCTCGGTACTCTTTTTATCCGGGCGTCGGGAAGATGTATCAGGATTTACGGCAGCATTATTGGTGGTGGAGAATGAAGAAGGATTTTGTTGCATACGTGGCTCGGTGTTTGAATTACCAGTAGGTCAAGTACGAGCATCAGAGTCCCGGTTGTTCATTTCAGAGGATTGAGCTTCCCGAGTGGAAGATGGAGTGGGTCACTATAGACTTTGTTACTGGACTCCCGTAGACTCGGAAGAAGTTCGACGCAGTATGGGTCATTGTTGATAGGCCGACCAAGTCAGCATATTTCATTCTTGTGGCAGTCTCCTATTTTTCTGAGAGGTTAGTTGAGATATATATCTGGGAGATTATTCGCCTTCATGGTGGGCCCGTGTGTATCATTTCGGACCAAGGTACGCAGTTTATCTCGTGCTTATGGAGAGTAGTTCAGTGAGAGTTGGGCACACGGGTTGAGTTGAGCACAACAGTTCATCCCCAGACGGACCGACAGTCCGAGCGGACTATTCAGATTTTGGAGGATATGCTCCGAGCTTATGTCATTGACTTTGGTGGCTCGTGGGATCAATTTTTTCCTTTAGTGGAGTTCGCCTACAACAATAGCTACAAGTCAAGTATTCAGATGGCTCCTTATGAGGCCGTATATGGTAGGTGGTGTCGGTCTCTGGTTGGATGGTTTAAGCTGGAGGAGGCTCGATTGTTGGGCACGGATCTGGTTCAGGATGCCTTGGACAAGGTCATGATCATTTAGCATAGGCTTCGTATAGCTTAGTCTAGGCAAAAGAGTTATGCCGACCGCTAGGTTCGAGATTTGGCTTTCCTTGTTAGTGAACGGGTATTGCTTCGAGTGTTGCCTATGAAGGGTGTGATGAGGTTCGGGAAGAAGGGAAAGCTTTGCCCTAGGTTCATTGGTCCATTTGAGATTCTTGATCGAGTGGGAGAGGTGTCTTATAGACTTGCATTGGCACCGAGCTTATCAGCCGTTCATCCAGTGTTTTATGTATCTATGCTTCGGAGGTATCACGGTGATCCATCCCACGTGTTAGATTTCAGCACTGTCCAGTTGGATAAGGACTTGTCTTATGAGGAGGAGCCAGTGGCTATTCTAGACTGGCAGATTCATCAGTTGAGATCGAAGAGTTTTCCTTCTGTTCATGTTCAGTGGAGAGATCAGCCTCCTGAGACATCGACTTGGGAATCTGAGTCTGATATGCAGAGCCATTATCCTCATCTTTTCCCTGACTCAGGTACTTCCTTCTTCTGTCCATTCGAGGATGAACAATTGTTTTAGAGGTAGAGAATGTGATGACCCTTCATCACCTGCTTTAAACTAAATTTTGTGTTTCTAAGGCCTTGAAAACCTTATTTATAGTCACCTCGATTTGTGTGCGTAGTTCGGGCGCATAGCTAGAAGGCTTAAATATGAAAATCTGTGAAAACTAATAAAATTTGGCTAATAAATAATTTAAATTGACTTCGGTCAACGTTTTGGGTAAACGGACCCTAACCCTTGATTTGACAGTCCCGGAGGTCCGTAGGAAAATACGAGACTTGCGTATGCCTGGAATCGAATTTCGAGGTCCCAAGCCCGAGAAATAAATTTTTAAAGGAAATTGTTTTCTGAAATTGTTTAAGGAAATTTGACATGAAATTTGATTAGAACATGATGGCATCGCGCTCGTATTTTGGTTTCGGCGCCCGATATAGGTCTTATATATGATTTAAGACATTTCTATAAAATTTGGTGAAAAACGAATGTCATTTGACGTGATTCGGACCTAAATTGCTAAAGTTAATGTTTCATGAAGTTTGAGAAAAATTCTTTGATTTTGAGGTTTAATTCGTTGTTATTGAGGTTATTTTGGTGATTTGATCGTACGGATAAATTCGTATGATGTTGCCGAGTTATTACGTGTGTTTGGTTAGGAGCCCCGAGGGCTCGAGTGTGTTTAGGATGTGTTTCGGGAAGTTTTGGACTTAAGAAAAATTGCAGAAATAGCCGATCTGGTGAATTGATGCTTTAAATAGCCGATCTGGTGAATTGATGCTTTCTTCTTTGCGTTTGGGGGAGAACCCACGCGAACATGACACATTAATTTTTACTGAAAGAAAATCCATCTACGAGAACGCGTAGCTCAGGTCGCGAATGCGAGGAAGTGAGGGGTTATCCCTTTGCGAACGCGGTCCTTGCCACGCGAACGCGAAGGCCAAGTGGGCCTGGGCGGGGGTTGGGAAATTACCCTAAGCGAATGATACACCTTGAATGCAAACACGAGGCTCGAGGAGTTTCTACTCCGCGAACGCCAGCCGTTGTCCGCGAACGCGAAGGCTTATCCAGCCTAACCCACCACGAACGCGAAGAACATTTTTTCCCAGTGGTTTTTAAAAGACCAAAATAGAACACTTACGGGATTTTTACAAAATTTCATAAACCTCTTCTTCTCTAAAGCACTTAAGCGATTTTTGAAGCATCTCCTCGCCATAATCTTTTGGGTAAGTAATTTTTAACTCGTTATCTTCCATTTCTATCAACACCCACTAGATTTCTAGACCTAAAACATGAGATTAAGGGTAGAAAATTAGGGATTTGGGTAGAGTTAGGGCTATTTGATTAATTGTGATTTAGACATCATTTCGAATTCTGAAAATAATTATATATTTGGGCTCGTGGGTGAATGAGAAATCGGATTTTAGTTCGAACCTCGTGTTTTGAACAAGCGGGCCCGGGGTCAATTTTTTGGATTTTTGGGAAGAATGATTTGAAAGCTATAATTAGGCATTGGAATCGAATTGTTTTGTGTTTATTGATGTTATAAAATCAATTATGTATAGATATGATTGATTTGGAGCCGAATTCGAAAGCAAAGGTGATGTTTGAGGCTTGAGTTGGCCGTAGAAGTTCGAGGTAAGTGTCCAATCTAACCTTAGCTTGAGGGATAAGAAGTTGTGTCATATTTGCTAATTGCTTCTTATTGAGTACGACGTATAGGCATGGTGATGAGTATCTATGCGTTGGTGTCAAGCATGATCTTGAGTCTTAAATTGACAGATATTGTGTTCTTAAATGTTACTACGAATGCCTTAATTGATGATTCTCGATATTGAGCAAAAATTTAGTTTATTCTCGTGGATTTTATTTATGATTAAGTATTGGTACTAATTGAGCTGAGTAGGAGTTGAGTTAGGATTGGTTATAGCTGATTCTCCCTTGTTGGGATGTTTGTTTTGATATTGTTGTTCCCTTGCCGGAAAGTTATCATATTTCTATTGTTCCCTTGCCGTGATTCCTTGTGATTTCGTGTTGGCTTGTAAATGGGAGCGGGTGATGCGCCTACCATGATATTTAATAAAATGGGAGAGGGTGGTATGCCTACCACGAGATGTAATGAATGACATCAGGTGGTATGCCTATCACAAGATATAATAAAATGGGAACGGTGGTACGCCTACCACGGGATGTAATGAAATGGGATCGGGTGGTATGCCTACCATAAGTTATAATGAAATGGAAGTGGGTGGTACGCCTACCACGAGATGTAATGAAATGGGATCGGGTGGTACGCCTACCACAAGATATAATAAAATGGGAGTGGGAGGTACGCCTACCACAAGATATGATGAAATGGGAACGGGTGGTACGCCTACCATAAGATATGAGAAATGGGATCGGGTTGCACAACTGCAACGAGATTATGACGACCCGGCCAGTCGTCTCATGAGTTACTGCTTCGTTTCCCCTATTTCTGCTTCTTTATACTTTGTTATCCATGTTTTGTGGTATCGGGTTTGTCGGATCTAGTCCAGAATGATTTATGATAAGGTTTGAGGCACTTAGTCTCTTTTAAGGAAGCTTAAGTTGGCTTTGACTGAGTTCGCAAAGAAGGACTTCTGATCGTTGGGCAGAATGTTTAAAAGATGGGTTTCACAATTTTTGGTCTATTTTCTCCATTGTTGAGCAATTTTTGGAGCTTTTGAGAAGGATTTGAAGAGGGAATCGAAAGGAATCACTTGGAGGTAAGATTTTTGAACTTAAAACTCGATTATCATGTGAATTCCACCTAGCAATTCATGAAATATAAGCCTAGAAATCAAGAACTGGGGCTTGAATTTTGAAACCAAACAATTGGGATTTGAAGGGCTAATTGTGGATGGAGTTCTTAATATGTATGAACTCGTAGGAATATAAGGAATCGAATGATGTGAAAAATTTTGAGTTTTGAGAAGTGGGCTTGGGGCTCGAGTTTTGGTAATTTTGGGATTTGTGCCCGCTATTGATTGTTTTTGCTTGGGCTTTGTTCCCTTATCATATTGTGATTTATTCGTTCTGATTTTTGATAGATTCGACGCGTGTGAAGGTGAATTTGAGAGAGAAAGGCGTCCCGAGCTAGAGATTTTGAATGTTCGAGGTGAGTAATGATTGTAAATGATATTCTCAGGGTTTGAAACCTCGAATTGCACATCGTAGTGTTATGTTGAGGTGACTTACATGCCAGATAGCGAGTGTGGGGTACAGCACCATTGGGGATTGTGACTTAGTCCATCCCGATTGATGATTTTACCGCGTATTTGACTGAAACTTATTTGTTAACATCATGACTTGGGCTAATTGCCATATTTGGGCTTCTTGCCAACTATTGGAACCATTCGTGGATTTTTATCACTATTTCATCACTGTATTGATAATTACTTGAACTCAGTCATATTGTTTTCCACAATTTTACAACTCAGCCACTTTTACTCAATTTTGAGACTTAAATGATATTTTTAAATGATGTTTTGGGCTGAGAACTACTATTTCACTAATGCCCGAGGGGCTGATAAATCGGGATTCTAATATGTTTTATGCCTCTATTTGCCTATGCTTTGGTTATAAATTACGGCAAAATAGTCCCAAAATGCTCACAAGCTGAGCTTGATTGCAGGTTTGATCGACAAAATGACAAATGTCAAAGATCGGGTCAAAAAGGAGTGAAACCTGCTCAAGTGTCAAAGACTAAGTGAATTGAGGAAAAGAGAACCTTGTGCAGACCACGCAAAAGTGAATGTGGGCCGTACTCGAAGGTTCAGAGAGTTGACATATTCAAGCTGGAGGCAACGCGGGCGCGGTACGATTGTCGCGGTCAGGCTCCGCGGCCACGCTACAATTTCACACGGTCTGCGGTCCTCAAATTCAGAGAAGCATAAATGTAAAGTCCAAGAGCCAGTGTAGCCGTGGTCTATTTTTAGCGGCCCGCACTGACTCTGCATGGGTATTTTTGTCCAGTTTTTTCAGCCTAGTATAGATAGAACATTTTTCCATTTTTAGGTCAAGTTTTACATTCCAGACTTAGCTGCACTCGCGAGACTCGGTTTTGTAGCCATTTTTGGCACTTTTACTCTTCATTAACGAAAGATTATTGTAGTTTCTTCTTAGTAATCAATTAATATGTTTAGTTCTTCATCTATTTCTTTAATTTATGCATCTAGCATGAGTATCTAAAGCCATTAGCTAGGGTTGTGGCTCAACCCTAGTGTGGGTAATTGATGGGTGTTGCCATCTAGGGTTAGATTGATTATGGGTGT
>MU732392.1:18758-58923 GCA_026770625.1 Nicotiana glauca
ATTAACGGGTTAAATCTCGAGAGAGTAATCACCCTACTTGAACTCTAGTTTCTTGTCCTAATTTGCCTACCCAGTTGGTCTCGAGAGGGTCAATTGGTCAAAATCACTCTCTCTACCGAGAGGTGCGGGAGTGGGTACAATTGTGCAACGGTTATAGCATAAGCCCCAAATATGTCAATCTAACCTTAATAATATCTACCCATCAATTATCCACCTAGGTGATGTCACGAGCCTAGTGCCTTTCTTCCTATTAAATATAACTTAGCAATATTCTCGTAGCATATTTTAGTGTTAATCATTAGTTTTATAATGGTAGTTATAAAATCAAAATCCAAGAATTTTTGAAGTGACATGAGGAGTACAAACACATCTCTAGACTAGACAGAATATCCAACTCCACTACTAGCTCTCTGAAGAAATCGATCCCGACCTCAATTCGGGTAAAAGCTACTGCGACCCGCTCTTCCTACCTTGTTGTAGCATCGAGTTGGCAGCGATCAACTTTTTGGCGCCGTTGCCAGGAGCTTACCGTGTTGACTATCAGTTTAGTTAGTTTTGTCTTTTACTTCTCTTTCCTTCTAGTTTACTAATTTTGTTTGTGTCGATTACTCAGGTACAAATGGCTCTCAATGGCAATGACCCTCTTGGAAATGTGAATGTGGGGGAGGAGGTAGACGATCTTGATCATGATGAGCTTCCTTTATCTCAAGCTCCACGTAGAGACCGTCAGGCCAATGCAAATAACAATAACAATATTCCAGACCCTCCTCCGCCACCGCCAAGAGTGGCTCCAAGAGTCCTCCCGAATCAAGGATATGCGAGTGCCATTGTTCCTCCCCGAATATGGGCGGGGAACTTTCAAATTACAGATGTCATGTTGATCTTGCTCGAGCAAAGAGGGTATTTTATGGATGCCTTCGATCAAAATGCTTACAATCACTTGAAGGGGTTCGTTGATACATGCTGGGGTAGCAAGCAAACAAACGTGTCCGAGGATGCGTTGAGATTGAGGCTTTTCCCATTCTCTCTTCGGGGTAAGGCGTTGGATTGGTTAATAAGGCTCCCCAATCATTCTATCATCACATGGGATGAATTGGCGGACAAATTTATTGCCAAGTAATTTTCTCCAACTCATATAGCGGCTCTTCGGGATGAAATCCTAGCATTCAAGCAAGAGCCAGTAGAACCTTTGCATGAGATATGGGAAAGATATATAACAATGGTGAAGGAGTGCCCATAAAATAACCAGACCGAGGCGATTATACAACAAACTTTTATCGGGGAATCAACACCACGAATCAGTGCATTATGAACTAATTAGTCGGAGGGAACTTCATAAAAATTTCTTACCAAGAGGCATATGATGTACTTGATGAAATGGCTGACACCTCTTCGGCATGGCAAAGCCGAGAAAATATGCCCTAAGGTGATCCCACGGTCACCCATTTGCACAAGGAATTGCACGATCATGGCCAAGCTATTACCGAGCTTACAACAACTGTGAATCAATTGGTGAAGGCACAATTGTAACAAGTCCAAAACCCACGCCAAGTCAATGCAATGGAAGGTTTCTATGTTGAAAAGGATGCAAAGAGGGAAACAACAACCTCAAGGTAATTGTGAGCAATTTGACAACAACAATGATGCTGGTGGTTATTTGAATGAGTGCTATGATGATCAAAGCGAGGAATGTCAATATGTCAATAACTACCAAGGGAATAGAGGAAATCAAGGGAATCAACAATGTTGTCCCCAAGGAAATTGGGGCAATCAACAAGGCGGTGGTAATTGGAATAATAACAACCAACAACAGGGTGGTGGCAATTGGAACAACAACAATCAATACAACAATTGGGGTAACCAAGGTAACAATCAAGGTAATTGGAACGAGAACAATAATAATTGAAGCAAAAACAACAATCAAGGTGGGTGGAATAATAATAGCGGAAATCAAGGCAACCGGGGGCAAGGCTTTCAAAGGCCCCCCATGTACCAACAACCAAACAATCCCCCTCTGTTTCAATCTCAAGGGTCTAGTTCTTCGGGTAAGGATATGGGAAGGATAGAGATGATGTTCGAACAAATGATGAAGAAGAACCAAGACTCTGATGCTCAATTGGCTTCCCAAAATACCTCTATTCGGAACTTGGAGGTACAATTAGGCCAAATCTCTCAATCGTTGAATACTCGACCTAAGGGTGCTCTACCAAGTGATACGGTAGTGAACCCGAAGGGAGGTAACAATCATGTGATGGAAGTTACAACTAGAGTGGGAGAAGCGGTGATGTGCATGCCTCGAATGAAAATCAAGATGTGAATGATGATGTTGGGTTCCAAGAAGATGTGGGTCCTTTGATTATTGAAGATGTGGTTGAGACAAATGTGAACAACAAAATGAGGAAAAATATTGATGAGGCCGAGGTGGAAACATAAGATGCCATGAACCCATCTGGGGAATATGTGATTGACATGCCAGAGCCGGTGGTGCCCAAAGCCAAGGCACCTTTGCCTAGACCACCTCCACCATATCCTCAATGGTTAGAAAAGCAAAAGAATGACAATCAATTCAAAAAGTTCATTGACATGATGAAGAGCCTCACAATCAATGTCCCTTTGGTTGAGGCACTTGAGCAAATACTAGGGTATGCAAAGTTTATGAAAGATTTGGTAACAAAGAAGAGGTCAATGGAGTGCGAAACAATTAAGATGACTCATCAAGTGAGTGCTATCGTGCATTCTATGGCCCCGAAACTTGAGGAGCCCAGAGCTTTTACTATCCCTTGCACTATCGGTAGTGCCAAGGCCCTTTGTGATTTGGGGGCTTGCATAAATTTGATGCCTTATTCGGTCTTCAAGACTTTGGGAATCGGGCAACCTAGGCCAACCTCAATGAGACTTCAAATGGTGTATCAATCAATTAAGCGGCCTTTGGGTATAATTGATGACATGCTTGTCCGTGTTGATAAATTTATCTTGCCGGTCGACTTTGTTATATTGGATTGTGAAGTGGACTTTGAAGTCCCGATCATTCTTGGAAGACCCTTCCTAGCTACGGGGAAGTCTTTGGTTGATGTTGAAGTGGGTGAGTTGACATTCTGAGTGGGAGATGAGAAGGTGGTATTCCATGTTTCCAAATCAATGAGACAACCCAATAGAACAGAGGTGTGTTCATTTGTGGACATTATCATAACTGTGATAGTGGATGACACAAGTTCCATGATAAATGCTGAAGATCCTCTTGAGGCCGTGCTTTTTAACATGGATGTCGAGGATGATGATAGTAGAGTGGAGTGAGTGAATGCATTGCATGGTATGAGTTCATATTCATATGAGCCTAAGAAGTTATCTTTGGATTTTGAAAACTGCAAAACTCCACCAACAAAGCCATCGATTGAGGAGCCATCAGTGTTGGAGTTGAAGCCACTTCCTCCAGACCTCAGGTATGAATTTTTGGGCTCTAATTCAACTCTTCCAGTTATTCTTTCTTTTTGCCTTACTAACTTGCAGGTTGAGGCCACTTTGGAGGTGCTTCAAAGGCGAAAAAGGGCAATAGGATGGACTCTAGCGAACACTTGAGGGATAAGCCCCGCATTTTGCATGCATAAAATCATCTTAGATAAGGATGCAAGGCCTTCACTTGAACATAAAAGAAGAATAAATGAGGCGATGCAAGAAGTAGTAAAGAAAGAGGTTATCAAGTGGCTTGATGCAGGTGTGGTGTATCCAATTTTTGATAGCTCATGGACTTCTCCGGTCCCATGTGTGCGAAAGAAAAGAGGGATGATGGTGGTGACAAATGACGACAATGAGCTTATTCCCACTCTGACCATTACCGGGTGGAGAGTTTGTATGGACTACCGGAAACTCAACAAGGTGACCCACAAAGATCACTTCCCCTTGCTATTCCTCGATCAAATTCTTGATCGCCTTGTGAGGCGAGCTTTCTATTTCTTTTTGGATGGGTACTCGAGCTACAATCAAATCTTAATTTCCCCGAAGGACCAAGAGAAGACCACTTTTACATTCCCTTATGGTACATTTGCTTTCTCCCGGATGCCATTCGGGATGTGCAATGCTTCGACGACCATCCAACGTTGCATGATGGCTATTTTTACCGAGATGGTGGAAGATATATTGGAGGTCTTTATGGATGACTTTAGTATGGTTGGTGATTCCTTTGAAGAATACTTGGTAAATTTGGATAGAGTCTTGGCTCGATGTGAAAAAACTAACCTCGTTCTTAATTGGGAAAATGCCATTTTATGGTTGAAGAAGGTATAGTGTTGGGTCACAAGATTTCTAAGCATGGAATTGAGGTAGACAAGGCCAAGATAGAGGTGATTTCAAGGCTCCCTCCCCCCACTTTTGTCAAAGGGGTGAGGAGTTTTCTTGGGCATGTCGGGTTCTACCGGCGGTTTATCAAAGATTTATCGAAGGTTGTGAATCCACTTTGCAAGTTGCTAGAGAAAGATGCCAAGTTTGTTTTTGATGAAAAATGCATGGAGGACTTTGAAATTTTAAAGCACAAGTTGACCATAACTCCTATCATCACCGCACCTAATTGGAGTTTGCCCTTTGAACTAATGTGTGATGAAAGTGACATTGCAGTAGGGGTGGTGTTAGGTCAACGGGTTAACAAAATGTTCCATCCCATGTATTATGTAAGTAAGTCTATGAATGAAGCTCAACAAAATTACACAGTGACGGAGAAGGAGTTATTGGCCATTATATTTGCCATGTAGAAATTTAGGCTTTATCTTATGGGGGCCAAGGTAATTGTGCACACGGACCATGCCGCTCTTAGGTATTTGATGACCAAGAAGGATTCCAAGGCAAGATTGATGAGATGGGTGTTACTTCTTCAACAATTTGACTTACAAATAGTGGACCGGAAGGGAAGTGAGAATCAAGTTGCGAACAATTTGTCCCGGTGGGAGAAAGAAGGGAGGCCATGTGACGGCCTTGAAATAAATGATACGTTCCTCGACAAGTAAATTCTTTCCGTGTCAATGTGTGATATGACATGGTTCGCGGATATCGCCAACTTCATTGTGACCGGAATTGTCCCGTTGAGCTCTCTTCCAACCAAAGGAAGTAACTCAAGAGGGATAGTTTGGATTTTTATTGGGATGATCCGTACTTGTTTAAAATTTGCACGGATGGTGTGATTAAAATATGTGTACCGGAAGGTGAACAATTGAGCATTTTGGAAGCTTGTCACTCCTCCCCCAATGGTGGCCATCATGGAGGGGTGAGGACGGCTTCAAAGGTCTTGAGTTGCGGTTTCTATTGGCCGACTTTGTTTAAAGATGCTAGTGACTTGGTAAAGAGATGTGATGCATGCTAAAGAGCCGGCAAAATTTCAAAAAGGGATGATATGCCTCTCAATACGATTCTCGAGATGGATATTTTTTATGTTTGGGGCATCGATTTCATGGGTCCTTTCGTGAGCTCTTGCGGGAAAACTTACATTCTCGTGGTGGTGGACTATGTCTCAAAGCGGGTTGAAGTCGTGGCTTTACCCAACAATAAAGCCCGGAGTGTTGTGGCATTTTTGAAAAAGAGAATCTTCACAAGGTTTGGCACTCCTTGTGCTATCATTCGTGATGGGGGGTCTCACTTTTGCAACAAGGCTTTTGATTCATTGCTGGCCAAGTATGGAGTAACTCACAAAGTGATCACCCCCTATCATCCTCAATCTAGTGGTCAAGTGAAAGTCTCCAACCGAGAAATAAAGAGTATCTTGTCCAAGACGGTCAATACTAATAGGATCGATTGGTCGAAAAAGTTGGATGACACTTTATGGGCGTACCAGACGGCTTACAAGACCCCAATTGGTATGTCCCCTATACCGGTTGGTGTTTGGGAAAGCTTTCCATATTCTGGTAGAATTGGAGCACAAAGCTATGTGGGCCTTGAGAAAGTTGAACTTGGAATGGGATATTGCGGCGAATATCCGTGTTGGGCAACTTAATGAGCTTGATGAGTTTAAATTCCGTGCCTACTCCAGCTCGTCCTTGTATAAGAACAAGATGAAGTATCTTCATGAAAATTATGCTCGGGGAAAGGAATTCAAAGTTGGTGATATGGTTCTTCTTTTCAACTCCCGGTTACGTCTGTTTCTGGGAAAGCTCAAATCAAAGAGGAGTGGGCCATTTGAAGTTGTGTTCGTGACCCCATTTGGTGCTCTTGATCTAAGGAACAAGAATGGTGAAATATTCATAGTCAATGGATATCGTGTGAAGCATTATCTTGGGAAGATTGATGATAGCCACGTGGTGGCTATGGTTCATTTCAAATGATGTATTGCTAACCCGCGTCGTGCCGCGACGTTAAATCAGGCACTTCTTGGGAGGCAACCCATGTCTTTTTCTTTCTCTTTATTTTCTTTGTATTTTAGGATTTTTGAGCTAATTGGTTGTGAGATATTGCAGGGATTGTGTTGATACAGTGCACAATAAGTTGGAACAAATTGACCAGTCTCTGAAGTTTGCCAGTGCGGCTGTTACACGATCCGCACTAGCATGGTCCAAATGTGATGCTCTCTAAAGTTTTCCACCGTGGCCTCATTCCATTTAGTGCAGTCCGCGGTGGGCCTCTGCGGCTGTAGTCTCTTTTGTGTGGTGCACGGAGGCTTCCTACTGAAACTTCAATGGAACAAATCCAGTGCGGTCCGCGGTCGCTTTTGTGTGGCCGCGCTGGTAGGTGAGTATGGGTCCCATGGTTTGTCTATAAATAGACCCCAAGGGTCACCTTTTACCCTTTTCGACCTCTAAACTCTCATAGCCTAAAATCACTGTTCATCCTTTACTGAATCCGTGATTCTTGCTTAAGATTGTTTAAATTGCACTTCATCTTTACATCCGGTAACGTTTCATTCATCTCTTGTTCATTTAGTGATTAATTTTGTTTTGTTTTGTTACATTTAGCCCATAACTTCTGTTTCTTCCCATTTTTCTTTATTTTTTTAGTTTAGATTAGTTTTCATGTTAGTTCTGGGCTGCTTAATGTACATATTGAATGGGTGAACTGAGTAGGGACAAAGTAGGTGTACAAATTTGAACAAAAATGGAAAAAATGCAACCCTAACTTAGTGCCCATAAACCTTAGCCTCTGCGGCTCGCGGTCACCTTAGCACAGTCCGTGGTGACCTAACACGGTCCGTGTTGCCTTTCTGTGCGGACCGCATTGTTCTTTGACTGCAAGTTGACTTTTCCCAGTATGGCCACATTGTACTTTTATGCGGTCCATGCTGGCCCACCTCGGCCGCGACCCCATTTTGTGCGGGCCACAGTGGGAGATTGAGAGAGTTGTTATTTTGGGCCTTTGTCCAGTGCGGATTGCGGTGCCTCCAATGCGGCCGCACTCCTGTTTGTCTGGGCTGCGATGCAATATTCTGCAAATAGGTGTTGCAACTGTGTTCTACAACTGTGTTATGCAATACTGCATCTACTATCTGCAATCTATTTCATACATATGTTTCATTGCCTGTGCTTGAACTAACAATGTTAGATGTGTGTGTCTGCAGATAATGGTTGATCAAAAAGGCGGCAAGGGATCACAACAATCCAAGAGAGGTGGTTCCTCCCAAGGGGGTAAAGGCAAGAAAGTAGCAAAACTTACTCCCCAGGCTCGGGAGAACATCAAAAAGACCCGAAAACTTATACGAGCTACTGATAAGGCTGCTTCTCATTCCTCGGGGAGTGAGTATGTCCCATCCAAGGACATCTCCTCGGATTGAGCCCCAACTCACATAACCAACCCCTTCCACCTAACTGATACCCTTCCAGCATCACCCACCACCAAAAGATCGGTAAATATAGTTTCTGATTCATCTGATGAGTTAGCAGTCGTTAGTGGGAACTACTCCACCTCCCCCACAGCTTCATTATCTTGGGAGACTACAGACAGAGGTGATGGAGGTGGTGAGGATAGTGATGAGGAGGTTCCCCAGAGTGGTATACCTCAAGTTAGGGGTGTTGACCAGAATAGAGATCCCGCAGCTTGGAAGGATAGGTTCGTCAGTCAGTTAGCATTCCACAAGTTTAGGGTATGGTGGCCTAAACTAAAGTTGATTCTAGAAAGCAGTTTTGTTGAGCGAGACCTTCTACCTCTACTTCCCAATGTGCATAGGCAATTTCACACTCGAGTGGGTCTGGATCACTTTCGGAGTAATTGTGTAAAGGCAAATAAGCACATAGTCTAGGAGTTCTATAGCAATGTGGCCCATATCTTGAATGGCACCAAGGTAACCAAAGTGCGGAATAAAAAGGTGATCCTTACTGGGCAGGCACTCAATGAATACTTAGGGTTCGATGATGAGGATGAGACCCTTTATAATGAAAAGTTGGCAATGGGTGAAGAAGTTCGTCCGTGGTTAGTCTCATACCTAGAAATCCCGAGTACCATTCCAGAGTGGGTGCAAGCAGGAACCAAAATCTTTTGAAAGACTTTCAACTTTGAGGCTCGGGGTTGGTTGTCTTTTATGTGCAGTCAGCTTGACCCCTCTAACCACGATCAGACTATTCCACTTACCCGGGCTATTCTTGTTGATCTATGATGGCCGGATACCCTATCAATGTGGGCAATGTGATGTCCCGTGTGATTACTGCTGTGGGGAAAGAGCATGATCGGAACTACCCTTTTCCCAATATCAAGGACCTGGAAATGGGGAAGAAACCATTTGATATCAAGGTCAAGCCAGTAGCTCCATTCACCTGGTTTAGTATGAAGGGCCCAGACAACCCTAAAGACAAAAACTACAAGCCACCTGCCTCTACCCCAACTGGCTAGTCTGAGGAGCCAGTTGCGGTAAAGCCTTCTACTGAGCCTTCTGCCATGCCTGCTGCCACTATAGTAAAGGTCTTGCCTCCAGAACCTTCCTTTACTACTGGTCCCAGTACTTCAGCTGACCCAGGAATCCCATCTTCCCGGAAGTATCCCTTCACTGCCCATCAGTTGAACCAGACATTGGCAAGTTTGAACAACTGGATGTCAGCTGCGACATCCAAGTTGTCTATACTGTCTTCAACTATTGAGACTCAGTTAGCACCTCAACAAGCTCAGATTTCTTAGTCCATTGAGGACACTTTGAAGAAGCTCATAGAGAACCAGGAAAAGATTATGGAGACACAGACTGCCTTGTCTACAGCGGTGGAGTCACATGGCAAGGCTCTGAAGGAGCTTGCCAAGGAGCACAGGAATATGAGGAGATCACGGGCTTCCAAGGAGTCTGTGAAATAGCTCAGGACGGATGTGGACAAGCTATTGGCAGACCAGATGCCTCTAGACTTGCTATTCGGGGAACCAAACCCAGCAGCAACACCAGTAGCAGAGCCACAGCAGGAGCAGGCAGCCAAGGAAGAAGAGAAAGCTCCCCAGTACAGCTGATGCGGTTATTAAGGTGGCAGCCCCACAGGAGGCCTCCTCAGTTTTCCACATGATGCACCTAACATCCAGCCAATCCAGGAACAAGCCCCAGTCCCAGCAGCTGAGCAGCAGGAGACCGGGAACTAGTCTGAGGTTCCCGCACATACAGAGGACTTGGGGACCACTGATGATCCCATGCAGATGGACCAGGCTTAGGGAGCTCCTATATCCTTTCTTGTGACTTTTTGATTCTTATTTTGATAGTTGGCATTGGGGACAATTCTAGCTTTTATTCATGGGGGTGCGCTCTCCTTTTTTTTGTTTTATCTGGATGACTGTATATATTTTGGTCTATATATAACTTTACATTTAGCTACCTTTTATTGTACTTTTTATTCTCTATTTGTTCTGTATATAAAGTTACATTTTTGTACATATTCATCCCCCGTTATATATTCTAATTCCGTATTATAAATATTCATTCTATTTTCTATTTTCTATTTTCATATTTTCGTAAGAATTTTTCATTTTTAGCTTCGTAGTTAGGCTCGTAGTCCTTTATTTTTTTTTGGCGTTTTCAATAAGCCCTTGATTTTCTTAATGCCACGGTTCTTTCCAAGGGTGGAGTATTGTAAGAACCAGGTTGCTCTTCCCGATGATGGATGGTGACAACCTTCTTAAGGGTTTGAGTCCGTTTTTTATTTTTCTTTTGTTTTTAGTAGGTTTTAGTTAAGGGTACTTCAAGCATAGCTTCACTTGGGCCTAACACATTTGCCTTTGATCCCATGGTCAAAGACAAGTGGTTGTGTTTAGGATGGTGAAAGTAGTGACCTTGAGACTCTTGGGTTGACCAAACAAACATCATGTGGTCTTTCGTGACTATTGTGTGCTCAATCGTATCTAAGGTTGTTGTGGGCCCCTGACTCTATGTCTTTAGCGATCCTTGAGTGTGTGTGGTTAGAAATTGAATTATGAGTCCAAGTCCCGAGCCAATGGTCTAGAACTTGCCCCGAATGTTTGTTGAGGCGAAACTTTGAGTGAAATTTGATTTGAGAAGTGATTATAGGCTCTCCTTGATCCAAATGATAAGTTTAACAATTCCATAGCCTACCAATAAGATAATACCTAGCTATCACTTTTGAGCCTTAAACCTTTTTCTTTCAAGAACCAATGCTACAGGCCTATACCTATTCTAAATTCTACCCTCTCTTGGCACCCACATCTTTCCTTGAGTAATAAAAAAGTCTAAGTTTCGGGGGACAGACAAGAAAGAAAACAAAAAGGGGTAAAAGGTACAAAAGCAAAATAAAAGGAAGGCAATGAAAAAGAAAAAAAGAAAAAGACAAAAAGAAAGCTCAATGTAAAAAAGAATAAAAAGGGATTCAAGAAAAACAAAAGTGAAAAAGGTGTGGAAAAAGTAGAAAAAGGAGAAATGTTTTGAATTTCATAAGGAAAAGTGACAATGTGTCTCTCTAACCCCTTGGAAGAGGTGAAATGACTCAAAAAGTCAAGTAAATTGTGCCAATGAATCAAAAAAAGTGCTTGAGGGAAGATTGAACCCACTTGAACAAAAACATATCCTACCCTTACCCAAAATCCTTCACATTAACTCCACAAAAGCCCTATATGATCTTGAGTTGGATGACGCTCGCATTAGTGGATACTTACATGAAGGTCAAGCATATGGTACCTAGAGCCAGACTTGTGACCTTTCCTTGAGAGAGACGGGTGAACTCCCATTAACCTCGGTTTGTGTGCGTATACTCTAAAAGGTAAGGTTTGCTTAGGGAGATTTGAGGATGTATGAGTTTGGGATCCACAACGACCAAAGTAATTGAGAGAGTTCTTTGATGTAATGAGTCTATTCTTGATGCTCTTGTGTCACAGTTGATCCATAGTTTTCAAGGTTTGAATGTTGTTAATGATCCATTTGTGTTGAGGGCAATTGTTAGTCCCAATTGATGCTTGTTGAGGTTACTTTAGGATAACTAGAATTACTTGGATTGTCCTTTAAGGGGTAGGTCTTATTTTGTTTGCTTGAGGACAAGCAAAGTTTTAAGTTTGGGGGAGTTGATAAGTCAGGATTCTAACATGTTCTATGCCTCTACTTGCCTATGCTTGGTTATAAATTACTACAAAATAGTCCCAAAATGCTCACAAGTTGTGCTTGATTGCAGTTTTTATCGACAAAATGATAAATGTCAAAGATCAACTCAAAAAGGAGTGAAACCTGCTCAAGTGTCAAAGACTAAGTGAATTGTGGAAAAGAGAACCTAGTGCGGACCGCGCAAAAGTGAAAGCGGACGCACTAGAAGGTTCAGAGACTTGACATATTTAAGCTGGAGGCAACGCAGGCGTGGTACGATTCTTATGGTCTACGGTCAGGATCCGCGGCCGCGCTACTCTTTTGCGCGGTCCGTGGAGTAGAGATTCAGAGAGTTAACAAAAATGCTAGTTCCAAGCAATGCGGTCTGTGGTCGTACTTGTGCGGACCGAGCCAACTTCCACTGCGGACGCGGTACACTTTCAAGCGGTCTGTGGTCCTCAAGTTCAGAGAAGCATAAATGTGAAGTCCAAGAGCCAGTGCGGCCGTGGTCTATTTTGTGCGGCTTGCACTGACCCCGCAGGGGTATTTTTGTCCAGTTTTTCTAGCCTAGTATAAATAGAACATTTTAACATTTATAGGTCAAGTTTTACATTCCAGACTTAGTTGCGCTTGTGAGACTCGGTTTTGTAGCCATTTTTGGCACTTTTGCTCTTCATTAACGAAAGATTATTGTAGTTTCTTCTTAGTAATCAATTAATATGCTTAGTTCTTCATCTATTTCTTTAATTTCTTTATCTAGCATGAGTAGCTAAACCCATTAGCTAGGGTTGTGGTTGAACCCTACTGTGGGTAATTGATGGGTGTTGCCATCTAGGGTTAGATTGATTATGGGTATTTGCTATTTAGGTTAATTTTATGTTTTAATTTCGAATTTTTGTTTGCAAACACTGATTCAAGCTTAGTGGGTTTGACTCTTCTTGAGAAAGAGAGCTTATGACCCCAAAATGGACCCAACAAGGAATTGGGATGGACTTGTGAGAAATGATAGTCCCAATTAACGGGTTAAATCTCGAGAGAGTAATCACCCTACTTGAGCCCTAGTTGCTTGTCCTAATTTTCCTACCCAATTGGTCTCGTGATAGTCAACTGGGCAAAATCACTCTCTCTACCAAGAGGTGAGAGAATGGGTACAATTGTGCAACGGTTATAGCATAAGCCCCAAATCTGTCAATCTATCCTTAATAACATCTACCCATCAATTAGCCACCTAGGTGATGTCACGACCCTGTCGACGCCTCCCTTTTCTAAAGTGAAATCGGGTTTAAGACAATTTTGGGAAGACAACTCTATTCTCGTTTGGGAATTGGATTTTTGGAATTAAAGAGTTGCCACCTAATGATTAAATGCATTAGGACACTAAGGGTTTTGAGTTTGAGAAACCAGAGTTCGGGTAAGGGCTAGAAATTAACTCGAGGAGAAGGTGCTAGGCACCTTTCAAGATCAACTAATGTGGTTCCTGACCATGCTATGTTGTGACTTTAATGCAAATAAGTATACTAATAATTTCACACCTAAGGGTTAAAAATAGATATGTGACAAGCATGTTGGAATCAAGATCTACAACCTGTTTGGGGGAGAGTCTAAATGCAGAAAATTAATCAAGACATTGAATAAAAAAGAAGAAAAATTTATAAGAAAATGAGTAATGCAGTAAAATTAAAGAGGAGTTTTGGGTAGTTGAAAAGATAGAATTTTATTGATATTAAACAAGGTTACATAAAGGAAAGAGGTCCTAGGTTTGTAAAACACATGGATCATCCACACAACACCGGTAACCAATCGTACGCATGGTGTTATCGTGTGATCATCATCACCATGTCTACCCTTCCCACTCCGTTAAGGTATTAAGCACGGAATGGTATCGTTACCTACTGCATACTATTACCCGCCGCACATATCAGTCCCAAAGGTGTTTAGGACTACAAATCCTAAAAGGAGGGAGCTTCGCTTTTCAGAGGTTTTAAAAGGATAAAATTCTAGGGCGATAACCAAAACACATAAAGTAGTTAATGGGAATCTGAATTAGTCCTGCTTAGATATAGTTGTAGAAAACTAACAGTTGATTAATTATCTAACCATTAGTCTGTGTTAAACAGGACCTATAGGCATAATATCTATGAATTCAGAGACGGGGGGTGGGGGGTAACAAACTGATTGCAAAAAAAAGGTTATTATTGGTTACAAGATTACGAGTTCTGCGAGTGTTAGATGAATTACCACTGATTTTAGATTTAAATGGCGAGTGGGCAATTCAGATTTAGTTGGTTACTCTTATAGGGTAAGCTTTCTAGGCATTACTGATTTTGTTATGCAGAAATCCTATAGGCAGGTCATCTATATGTGATTGATTATTTTTAGATCCTATAAGTGGATTTGCCTAATGACGGATGTACATGAAAAAATGCAGGATGTCCTATAAGCAGATTAGATATATGATATACATACTTTCATAGACATGGCATCTATACGTAACGGCAAAAAATCCTAGGAACATGGTATCTATGTGAAATTGCAGAAGAAGACTACGAACATGATATCTATATGAGGTGCAGAATTTCATTAGTTAACTGTATGAAGATGCAGAATTTCAGAGATAATATTTCCCAATAGTCATGGTATCTATGTGAAAATGCAGGGTTTGAAAATAATAATCCTATGAACATGATTTCTATGTGAAATGCAGAATTTAAAAATGGTAACCTATGAACATGATTTCTAGGAAGAATCTGAAAGTAATAACCCTATGAACATGATTTCTACCCCTTTGGCATGCATTCAATCCCATCCATGTTCACTATACCCCAGTAGTTATTACAAAGCTTATTACAGATCAAGTGAATCAAAGAAATAACAAAATACATCAGTGAGTACATCTACATCTAATCAGCCTAATCAAGACTCAAAGTCTAATAATATGAGATAAATTAACTTCCAGGATCAGATTTTCAAAGCCTTTCTCTCATTTGGGATGTGTCAAAGTTCCAAGGGACTTCAAGAGTTCCAGGCAATGCTTACACCCCAAATATCATTACAGAACAGATTATAGTGCAGTGTAGAAGGGCCAGCCCTCAAATCTCCAAGTTCAGAGGGAACTCAAGGTTCCCAAAGCAAGGCTCATAAGAGAGGGGCAGGACTTAAAGACTAGGAGTAAGTGTAAGTGCAATGAAAGGGAATTAGGAGGAGCCAGGGTAGGCTAGTGGTCATGCCTAGCAACTGGGCTGCTGGCACACCCCTGACCAGCCTGTCAGCCTTAAAAATTAGGAGTTAGGACCTTATTGATGCTCAGTTTCAACCCTGGACAACAATTGGGATGCTGCCAGGCCATACCTTAACTCAGCACACAAGGGGAATGAGGGTATGGGAGCAATTATTTACACTATCAATAAAGAAATAGAGAAAGAACAGGCACAACACATATATACTCTAAAATTAACTTTGTAGAGAACTGAAGACAAACATAGATGAAAAGACTGTAAGTAAACACGTTGGGAGAGATATTGAAATTAATTTTAGGGCATACCAGTTCAAAGAAGCAAGTAGGGAGAAACAGTAAACTTATGGAAGCCAAAGTGCAATTAAGAGGCAAGAGTGTAGGTTTTTAGAAGGGAGTTGTGATTTCTATATGCTTAAAAATCGTCCGTGTGTTAATAAAAAAGCAGGGTATTTATAATTGAAAACAGGTGTAGAAAATAAGGCAATAATCATATTTTAGTAGTAATTATGGAACTATGTACCAATTAAAATCAATCAGTATATGGACTTCCTTTAATTAAGGAGTCCAAATTTAAACGGTAATGGGTAGAAGTTATTTAAGGAAGGAGATCAAGTAAATATCTTGTGCAGAGCAGACAAATAAGGGTAAACACATAGAAGATATTTAAGCTAAAAGTCCAGTGGTACTTGATTTGTGTAAACAAGGAAAGGGAATCAGTAAAACAACCACTAAAAGAACCAAGTTGAAAGCCTTGTTCGAGTCAGAAAAGAGGTAAAGGAGAGTTATAAAAAAATATGCAAAAATTACCTCAATTACATTGTGATGTAAATATTAGGAAGGAAATAAATTGCTTACCAAAATAATAGTTTTGGGAGTAATTATTGGATTTTGTACTGTTAAAACAAAATTAAAAAAATGATTTTTAAAAGCTGTTTAAAAATTAGAAAAATGTCAAAAATTCTTGGGCATACTTATATATGCTTGTACATGATTTTTTTGAGTATAAAAATAGATAGGAAAAAATTGGGTATCAACAGCTGCCCTTCTTTATCTGGGAAGGATGAAAGAGTTGTCGGGTAAATATATGATGACCAATTTTGACCGAGAGAAACGACGTGCAAAGGTTTTGACCGAGCTCTAGTTCTTGAGCTGCCTACATATCCCTGGTCTTACAGGAATCAGGTCATATGTAATTCAGGATACATCGACGGAATATATCGATGGAGGTTTTGGAAAAGACGGACGCAATATTTAGGTTGGGAAGGATGGTCAGTGACTGATGGGTTGTGAGAACTAGAGCGAGATTGCTCCTGCTGTGATGGTCGTTGCCAACTGATGTACCTGCAAATGAGCAATACAAATATATCGTGCATGAATTTAGACGAGATGCAAGTTCCCGTTGGACCATGAATGTTGTCTTTGGACGGTTAGGATGACGTCCTCAGACCATGACGTCCTGGGCCATGAAGTGCATAATAAAGGATTTGAAGGATATGAAATGACCTTCTCGATCTATAAAAATGGTGCCTCCGAACCGTGATGCCTTTGAATAATGATGTGCGGAATATAAAGCAGGGTCCTCAAGCCATGGCATGGCGTTCTCGGGCTATGAAAATGATGCCTCTGAATAATGACGCCCTTTGATAGTTTGGCAATATTTCAACCCATGAAATACAGGATTTGGCGATGTTTCAGCCGATGTAAAACGTAAATGAAAGGGTGGCGGTATTTTAGCCGGTGTAGGGATTTAAATGAAGTTGGCGATATTTCAGCCATGAAGGATAAAATAAAGTTGGTGATATTTCAGCCGATAAAATATTTAAATATAAATGGCGATCTTTCAGCCGACGTGAAGGATAAATATGAATGACGATATTTCAGCCAACAGAAATTCAAATAAAGCTGGCAGTTTTTCAGCCGATGTAACGATTTGAATGCAATTGGCGATCTTTCAGCCGATAGGAGGGATTTAAACAAAATTGGCAATGTTTAAGCCATGCAAGGTTTAAATAAAGCTGGCGGTATTTCAGGCGATGCAAATAAGAGGAAGCGATATTTCAGCCATACAGGATGGAAACTGTGCTTAGTCTCTGAAGGCAGAAAAGTAGCCTTACGCAATGTAAGGAAATGCAGGATGGAGACAGTGCTTAGTCTCGGAAGGCAGAAAAGTAGCCTTATGCAAATGCAGAAATGCAGATGTAGGTAGAGCTTAACCTCAGAAGGCAGAAAAGTAGCCTTATGCAAATGCAAAAATGCAGATTGAGGTAGAGCTTAACCTCGAAAGGCAGAAAAGTAGCCTTATGCAAATGCATAAATGCAGATGAAGACAATGCTTAGTCTCGGAAGGCAGAAAGGTAGCCTTATGCAGTACAGGAAATGCAGATGGAGATAGAGCTTAGTCTCGGAAGGCAGAAAAGTAGCCTTATGCAATGCAAGAAATGCAGATGGAGATAGAGCTTAGTCTCAAAAGGCAGAAAGGTAGCCTTATGCAATGTATGAAATAAAGGTGAGGGGTAATGAAATTTCTTAGCTGAGAGATGATGGCTGCTAAATGATTGTCATTGTGGCTGCTGGGGAGGTCATGTGCGGATAGCACATGTAAATAGGAAATGATTCTGAGCGTTGTATTCCTAAAAAAGCATGAGTTATGTAATCGTATCGGATGACTTTATGTCTTGGGGTGCCAGTATTCAAAGAAAAATCGTGAGTTTTGTAAAGGGGGAAGGTTAGTTCGTCTTCCCGTAGGCTTCACTCGTCCTACTCGCCTCTTGCTTTCATTAGGGGTAGCGTCGCTAACAAAGCAATTTTGATAGTATCCATGCATGATTTGGTGAATATAATTTTAAAAATATGATGTAATACATAATAATAAAAAAATAATTTTCTTTTAGATGAATCGACAACTGCGACGCGGTTCAAGATATTGTGACCTCTCTTGCTCCAGAATTTTGAGGGTCCTCCTCAAAATTCTGCACCAGTTTATTGGGCTGGTGCCTCTGATGGCTGCACGCGATGATGGCGAAAGTCATCTTCGGAATTTTGAGGGTGCTCTTCAAAATTCTGCCCAGTTGCCAATATTAGGGGAAATGAAAATTTTATTGAATTATGACCGAGCCCATAGGACTGCCTATGTATCCCCTATTAAATGGGAATCAGGTCAGGCGCAGTTCAAATTACATCATAGTCATAAATGGTTATACATAGTATCGCTTCACTGCATCTGAATTGATAGGCTTCGGCTAAAATTCTCCGTCCATTTCTACGAGTATAAGGGCTCCTCTTGTTGGAACCCGGTGAACCATGTACGGACCCTGCCAGTTGGGAGAAAATTTCCTTTTAGCTTCATCTTGATGCAGGAAGATTTTCTTTAACACTAGCTGCCCTGGTGTGAATTATCTCGACTTGACTCTTTTGTTGAAGGCTCTGGACATTCTGTTCTGGTAAAGCTGACCATGACAAACTGCATTCATTCTTCTTCCATCTATAATGGATGAATTCTCGTAACGACTCTTTACCCATTCTGTGTTTTCGAGTTCTGCTTCCTGTATGATCCTCAAGGAGGGAATTTCTACCTCGGCGGGATTGACTGCTTCTGTACCATAGACCAGCATGTAGGGAGTCTCCTCGGTTGATGTGCGAACTGTGGTGCGGTGTCCTAACAAAGAAAATGATAACTTCTCATAGCCACTGCTTATGCTTTTCTACAATTTTCATTAGTATCTTCTTGATATTCTTATTGGCGGCTTCTACGGCTCCATTCATCTGAGGTCTGTAAGCTGTAGAATTCTTGTGTTTGATCTTGAAAGTTTCACACATGGCCTTCATCAAATCACTGTTGAGATTTGAACCATTGTCAGTGATTATCGTCTCCGGGACGCCGAACTACCAAATGATGCGATCGCGGACAAAGTCTGCCCCAACCTTCTTAGTTACTGCCTTATATGATGCTGCTTCAACCCATTTGGTAAAATAATCAATTGCCACTAGAATGAACCTACGCCTGTTTGATGCGGCAGGCTCGATAGGTCCGATGACATCCATTCCCCAAGCGGCGAATGGCCATGGTGAACTTGTTGCATTGAGCTCGTTAGGGGGTACCTTTATCATGTCTGCATGAATCTGGCAATGATGGCATTTCCAAACATACTGGATGCAGTCTGTTTCCATAGTCATCCATAAATAACTGGCCCGGAATATTTTCTTGGCTAAGACAAAACCATTCATATGCGGACCACAAGTCCCTGCATGAACTTCCTCCAACAACCAGGATGCTTACTTTGCTTCAACACACCTTTCCTTCGCTATGAAAGAAGTGATTGGATAACCTCCTCAGTGTGCGCTTCTGAGTAGTGTTTGTAAGTTCTAGATATTCTCCTATTGACAGATACTTCTTGATGTCATGAAACCATGGTTTTCCATCTTCCTCTTCCTCGACGTGAGCACAGTAAGCGAGTTGATCCTGGATTTTTACCGGGATAAGATCAATGAAGTTCTTATCTGAATGTTGAATCATGGATGATAGAGTGGCCAATGCATCGGCGAACTCATTCTGGACTCTGGGGACATGCCGGAATTCTGTCTTTGTATACCTCTTCCTCAACTCCTGCACATGAGGCAAGTATGGGAGTATCTTGGAGTTCTTGGTTTCCTATTCCTCTCAAACCTGATGTATGAGCAAGTCGGAATCCCCGATCACTAGTAACTCCTGAACGTTCATGTCAATGGACAGCTTGAGCCCTAAGATGTAGGCTTCATACTCAGCCATGTTGTTGGTGCATGGGAATCTGAGCTTGGCGGACACCGGATAATGCTGACTTGTTTCTGATACTAGAACTGCTCCATTGAAAAACATTCTCCAGCCATTATAGGATTCTGCAATGTCTTCTCCTACGAAAGTGACCTCCTCGTCAGGAAAATATGTCTTTAGAGGCTCGTATTCTCCCCAACAGAGTCGCCATACTGTCGACTCCCCCTTTTTCTAAAGCAAAATTGGGTTTACGACATTTTGGGAAGACAACTCTATTGCCGTTTGGGAATTGGGTTTTTGGAATTGAAGTGTCGCCACGTAATGATTAAGTGCATTACGACACTAAGGGTTTTGAGTTTGAAAAACCAGAGTTCGGGTAAGGGCTAGAAATTTTCTCGAGGGGAAGGTGTTAGGCACCCTTCAATATCCACTAGTATGGTTCCCGGCCATCATAGGATTCTACAATGTCTTCTCCTATGAAAGAGACCTCCTCGTCAGGAAAATACGTCTTTAGAGGCTCGTATTCTCCATCCATAGAATTTTTGGCAAGATGATCGGCTAGTGCTTGTCTTTTGATCGCTTTCCGGTTTACGTAGAAAATATCAAATTCACTTAGTAAGATTTGCCATTTGGTTAGCTTGCCCATGGGCATGGGTTTCTTAAAGATGTACTTTAGCGGATCCATCCTTGATATAAGATAAGTGGTATAGGTACAGAAATAATGCCTCAAGTTCTGAGCTACCCAAGCCAGAGCACAACAGGTGCATTCTAGAACGGAACACTGAGCCTCGTACGGGGTGAACTTCTTGCTGAGATAGTAGCTTGCTTGCTCTTTTCTCCCAGTTTCATCATGTTGTACCAAAACACAACCGAACTCCCCATCCATTACTACAAGGTAGAGCGATAGTGGTCTACAAAATTCGGGCAGAACCAGGACTGGTGGCATTGACAGGTATTCCTTGATTCTGTTGAAGGATTTCTGGAAGTCCTCAGTATATTTAGTAGCAGCGTCCTTCTTTATCATCTTAAAGATTGGTTCACAGATGATAGTGGACTGGGCTATAAATCAGTTGATGTAGTTGAGCCTCCCAAGGAAACTCATAACCTCTTTCTTGTTCTTTGGTGGTGGCAATTCCTGAATTACCTTAACCCTTTGACGGATCTAGTTCTATTCCTCGTCGACTTACAATTAATCCAAGCTGTTTTCCGGTTGGAATCCCAAATGCACATTTGGCAGGATTTAGTTTTAAGTGGTACCTTCTTAATCTGTTGAAGAAGTTCCTTAAATCTTCCATGTGGTCAGTGGCTTTCTTTGATTTGATGATGACATCTTATACATACACCTCGATCTCTTTGTGTATCATGTCATTGAAAATAGAAGTCATGGCCCTCATGTAGGTGGCCCCAGCATTATTCAATCCAAACGGCATGATCTTGTAATAATACATCCCCCGTGGTGTAATTAAAGCCATTTTCTCTGCATCTTGTTCGTCCATCCATATCTGATGATACCCGGAAAAACAATCAATGAAGGACTACAACTCGTGCTTGGCGCAGTTATCAATCAGGATGTGTATGTTTGGTAAGGGGAAGTCGTCTTGTGAACTGGCCCGGTTGAGATCCCGGTAGTCGACACAGACTCTAACCTTCCCGTCCTTCTTTGGTACTGGCACAATGTTGGCCAACCATGTTGGATACTGTACTACCCTGAGGACATTGGCTTTGATTTCTTGGTGACTTCTTCCTTGATTTTCAAACTCATGTCTGGCTTGAACTTCCTGAGCTTCTGCTTTACCGGCAGACATGTTGGATTTGTTGGCAGTTTGTGAGCTACAATAGATGTACCGAGACCGGTCATATCACCATACGACCAGGCGAATATCTCCTCATATTTCCTTAGAAATTCTGTGTACTCTTCCTTTTTCGATGGTTATAGATGAACATAGATGCGCGTTTCCTTGACATTCTTTGTATTCCCCAGGTTGACGACCTCAGTTTCCTCCAGGTTAGACTTAGGTCTATTATCAAAGTCTTCGACCTCTTTAACGACCTCTTCTGGTATCTCATCCTCTTTTGAGTCTATGTCCGTTTGTTGCGTTACCTCATCGCATGTCACATTCGTCGGTTCATCAAGATAAGTAGTAGTAATGCTGTGTAAAAATAAAATAAATGACAGAGATAAATAATAAAAGCAAGACTTATAAGAAACTAAAATACTTTGATAAATTCCAAAATTGTTTTGAACATCGGAGCTCTTTTCAAAATTTAAAGATAATACTGAAGGGAAATCAACTAGCGAAAAAGTAAAAGATAATGCATAATTCTTTGTTCAGCCTTGCTACCCCAAAGCTCTCCGGGATTTGGTGGTTTTGATAGACCAATTACTGAGGCACGCTCTTCGGTTCATGGCTGGTATGGAAGGGCCTCCCCCCCTCCCTTCCTCCTTAAAAATGACATGACAGTCCATATCGTCTTCTTTCAAGAACAGATTCTTCATCGCCGCCAATGTTTCTTCTTTCTCTGACCCATATAAGATGTCTGCCGGCTGGAAAGTCTGTTCTAGGTGGGGTATCAGGTGCTCCAGGGATAGTAGGGGCTGCACCATGGTGGCGACCAGTTTCTGAAATCTTGCCAAGTATATCCATACCCTAACTCGAAAGTGGTGCCATGATTTTTTAGTTTGATAGGCTTGGTGATTCCTTGGAGATTCTTGCCGAGCCCTTTGCCAGGTTCATACCCGCTCCAAGGTTTCTCCTCCTAATTTCCTTCTTCATTCAAGTGCTGAGATGGTTTGGCGTCTGTATATGGGTTTACTCCCGTCACCATTAATAATCACCTCTTGGTGATTCCACTCAAATTTCACTGCCTGGTGCAGGGTTGATGCTACAGCTCCAGTAGCGTGGATCCAAGGTCATCCCAGTAGTAAGTTGTATGATGTTGGGATGTTTATTACTTGAAAATCAACATCGAACCAAGTTGGTCCCATTTGCAAACATAAACTGATCTCCCCAATGGTGGACCTTTGGGAACCATCAAAAGCTTTGACGTTGATAGCCCCATCCTTGATTTCATGTAGACATTTCGCCAATGTCCTGATGATCACCAATGGACAGATGTTGAGGCTAGACCCTCTATCGATCAAAGTTCTGGTGATGAAATAGTCTTCATATTGCACAGTGATGTACAAGGCCTTGTTGTGGCTTAAACATTCAGGGGACAACTCATCCTCATGGAAAGTGATTTTATGACTCTCCAATATCTGCCCGACTATGTTCTCCATCTCTCCTCCAGCTATATTGCTGGGTACGTACACTTTACTCAATATCTTCATCAGGGCATTCTTATGTGTCCCGGAGCTTTGCAGTAGAGCTAGAATGGAGATTTGTACTGGTGTTTTATTTAATTGGTCCACAACTAAGTATTCTTTTGCCTGTATCTTCCGCCAGAGATCATCAGGCCCAGTTTCAATAGGCTGTATAGAGGCCTGCTTACTAAGTGCTCCGAAGTATAAATTCTGCCAGTCCTGGTCATACCATGCACTGCAATTGCTTCTCCAGACCTAGTTTTCCCTTCCTTCTTGCCTCAATGGTGTAATCCCAAGGAATGGCCTGTGTATGGAATGGCATTACAATTGACATTGCTACAAGAATGGGCACTCTTGTCTTGGGAAGCAACACAGCAACTTCAAATGGTATTTTTGGAGACCCAAACTCTACCTCAATTGGCTCTGTGGTCCTTGCAGATGACGGTGTTTCAAACTCGAGAGGAACGGACATGTTTACTTCAGCATCCCCAGAGGGATGGATCTAGACTACAATTGGATTTAGTGTGACTGTTGGTTTCTTGGGCTCGTCACCTTCGGCGATCAATCCAATTGACCCTTTGGGGTCCCAATCATCTTCTACTTCGGTCATATGCACACCACCCTTATGATCAGGCAAGTGATTATTTTGAACGTTAGGAGCAGGCTCCTTGTCCATGATGATTTTGTTGTCAATTAGAGCTTGGATTTTGTATTTTAGAGATCGGCACTCATCAATGGTATGCCATTTCATGCCGGAATGGTACGCACAGATTTTGTTTGGATTGACCTATTAGGATGGGTTTTCTGGAGTTATGGCAGGGATTGGGGTGATATAACCGGCTGCTTTGAGTCTTTCATATAGTTGATCGATTGGCTCGGTTATGGCGGTGTATTGCTTGGGAGGTCTACGATCGAAGTTAGGGCGTGGCCTGAGGAAGTTTTGGCGGGCGGGAGGTGATTGGTAGTGAGCATTATAGTCTTCGTAGACGGGTGCAAGTTGGGAATATCTGGGTGAGGTAGGTTGATATGTTGGGGATGGATATGATTAGTAAGCAGGTGATGGAATTTGGTAAGAGGGTGGAGGTGTTTGGTAATTGGGGATAGGCTGATATGTGAGAGGGGGTACCGGGTAGGCTTGATATTTTACTGGGGACTTGGTTCTCTGTGCAACCATCACGACACTCACGTCTTTTTTCTTGGATGCGCCACCAAATTGTAGGGCTTTATTGGTAGCCTGTAGTGCCTCGAAATTAGTTACCATACCGCTCTGAATGCCTTCCTCAATCCTTTCTCCTAGCTTGATGATATCGGAGAATTTCTGGCTCTCTATCAACATTAACCTCTCATAATACTGCGGATCCTGAGCTCAGATGAAAAATCAGTTCATCTGTTCTTCTTCTAAGTTCGGCCTGACCTTAGCAGCCTTGGATCTCCATCGAGTAGCATACTCGCAAAATGTCTTAGTAGGTTTCTTTTTCAAATTCTGGATGTAGAAGATATCTCGCGCATTTTCTGTATTGAATCTGAACCTATCCATGAAATCGGACTCCATTCCTACCCATCTTGTCCGCTTCTTGGGATCTTGGTTAATGTACCAAGATAGCGCATCGCCTTTCAAACTTCTCATAAAGAGTTTCATGCGAATCTTTTCATCTCTTCCTACGCCAACCAGCTTATCGCAATATGTCCTCAAATGGGCTCTAGGATCCCCAGAGCCATCAAACATCTCGAACTTAGGAGGTTTGTACCCCTCAGGAAGTTCAACATCTGGCTGAATGCAATGATCCTCATAAGTCAGCCCTTTAATGCCTTTGTTTCCTTCACCACCCTGGACTCGGCTAGTCAATTTCTTGAGCTCGGCAGCCAGGTTCTTGATGAGAGAGTATTTTTCATCAAACTCCGGTGTGTTTGTAATAAGCTGAGTGTACTGTGGTACGGTATCCACGTAGATGGGAGTGTGGTGGGGATGATCATTTGATGGTTCAGGGATGAGGAGTGGAGTGTTATTGTGACATGTGTTGCAATTTTGATGAGTAGCAGGTTGTTTCTGCGGCTTCGGGATGTTCGCTGGAGGTATGGAGTGTTAAGCATTGGGAATGTTGACGTCTGGAGTAGTGAGGGAGAATGACAAGCTAGCCAAGTTCCGAACTTGGTCTAGTTCTTCTTAAAATTTCAGTAACTTTTGTTCGAGCTGGGCGGCACTTTCTTTGGACACCTGAATATCCTGAAGAACCTCTACCCTTTCAACTGAGTCTCCCATTTTTTCTTTGCTCTTTTTTTATAGGACTTGGAGGAGGAGTAGGTGGAGGGCCCTTAGATCTTGTGGATTAGGACGATGATGCCAGAGTGCATGAACTAACCTTTTGGGGAGGGAAGTAAAATAAAAGTAAAAAAACAAAAAGGTAACAAGTTAGTACGGATTCCGAGAAAAAATATTGCAATATTTAAACACATAGTATATGAATATGAATCGTTTCCTAGATTGGGGTGCTTCGTTATGCCTGAGGTAGGCCTAGAGACAAGTTGATCTTGAGAACTTATAATGCTAAATGCCTCATTTTATTGATTAAAAAAATAAGACAAATCTCAAAAAGAAACTAAAATTGTATAAAGTAAAAATATCACTAATGGCCATTGGCCTTATTACATTCAAAAATGCAAAAGAAAAGAGACTCCTAACTATTTGGTCCCATAAGGACCTTCCCCAGACACAGCATCTTTGGCTCCATCGAACAGCTTCACCAACTCACGCAATCCCAGCAGCAGATAAGCCCTAGCCAAATGTCCTCCTTTATTTCCCTTGATGTTTTGGCAATTCTTGATCCTCCAGATGAATTTCCCTTCCAGCTCTACCAGCCTTTGCTACAAATGCCCTAGATGCTTGTTGGCTCTGATAGCCATATCCTTCCATTCCTCGATCAACTTTTGATTTTTTCTTGAATTTCCTGATGTTCATTCTCGCACTCCCTGATCCTCTTGCGCAACTAGTTGTGTATTTTAGCCCTCTCATCGATGAACCTGTGACCTCAAATAGACCCGGGCTGTCCTAACCTAGCATGATCTTCTTCTAGCCAACCTGGATAGTATGAGGTGTAACCGGCATGACATCTGTCAGGATCTATGGAATCCTTTTACAGGATGTTCTTGTTGTTCCACATGTGTTGAGCTTGACATTTGTGTGGACTATCGTCGTCTTGGAATTCAGCCCTGAAGTGACTCATCTTTTCGATCTTTGGTACGACTTGCTTTCTCTCTGCCTGCCTTATGACTCAGAGAGAGACATAGGGATAAGTTGCCTTTAGACCAATGAGTATAAGAAATGGAGCATCCCGAGAGCGGATGATGAGCTCTCCAATGGGGAACTATTCGAACATCCTCTGCACCTTGTCTTCTTTCAAGTTTTCAAACAACTCTACCCATCCTCAAGCATCCCCCAACTGAGCAAACATGTCAGGTATATATTTCATTCTCTTAGGATGGTGGAAGGTTATATGATCATTCCACGGCCTTCGCGGAAGCTCTTGATGGTATCGACCCTTTTGGAGATGTTCTATAAGCCATAGTTGGAGTAGTAAGTTGCAACCCTCAAAGTGACTGGCCCCTCAATGACAGTTCTCTAAAGCTCGGTAGATCTCAGCAACAATCATGGGCACTATGCTGAAAGGCTGCCCTCCAATCCCCTCCATTAGTGTCTTGGTGACCATGGCTAGTCTGGTATGGATCCTAGCCTTCTTCATAGGAAACACTATCATTCCCAAGAAGCAGAACATGAAGACAAAAACCCTCATGTGGATATGCCCCAATGATGTGAGGGCAAATTCATCTGGATAAGTGCGGTATGACTTGCTATGACCATATATCTCGTACAGATAGTTGAAAGGAATATAGGAGTCCTTCAAACAAGTCAAATCTGAGCTTCTCTTTAACCCCATCATTTTGAAAAAACACCTACCCTTGTGGTTTTCTGGCATGAGCAAACACGGAATCTCCCAAGGAACACCGGCTAACCCTCATATTTCTTTAAGCAATGGGGTCATTTCAAGGTCCCCAAATTGAAACACTAATCTATCACTGTCCCAGAATAAGGTCGTACCTCTATGATTTTGTTGTCATGCTGAATTTCCAAAAGAGAGGGTAAGTTCCCCAAATACTTACAGATGAGAATCCTATCATTGGAATGAAGGTCTTCCTACCAACTTAGCAACCTTGGGTGAATGTTGGTTACCATGCCGAACCTGGGGATTTTGCGCCTCATTTCTGCAAAACAAAGAGTGAGACGCTACCCCCGCTGGACTCGACTATTTAAATCAATAATTAGCATAAACAGTATTCAGTTCTCCAAATAAATGGTGTTGTCCGTTTGGGTTCCAAGGAAACCCAGTAGACTTTGGACAAGGCTATCTTAAAGAGTCATTATGTGGAAAACATAACTAACTCTATTAGGCTTGACAGTGATGCATGTACAGTTAAATAGAATAAGGTTTCTATGGGGTGCTAGACCGGTACCCTTGAGCGGATAACTCAAGAGGGAAAGGCACGAAACCTTCAACTGCACCGTTGATCGACTGGTATTACCTCAAATACGCTAAGGGTAATAATATTGGAAGAGCGCAACAACTCATCAAGCATTGCTATTAAGTGCATTAGGACACTAAGGGTTTTGAGTTTGAAAAACCAGAGTTCGGGTAAGGGCTAGAAATTATCTCGAGGGGAAGGTGTTAGGCACCCCTCAAGATCCACTAGTGTGGTTCCCAGCCATGCTATGTTGTGACTTTAATGCAAATAAGTATACAAATAATTTCACACCTAAGGGTTACAAACAGATATGTGACAAGCATGTTGGAATCAAGATCTACAACTTGTTTGAGGGGAGAGTCTAAATGCAGAAAATTAATCAAGACATTGAATAAACAAAGAAGAAAAATTTAGAAGAAAAGGATTAATACAGTAAAATTAAAGAGGAGTTTTGGGTAGTTGAAAAGACATAATTTTATTGATATTAAACAAGGTTACATAAAGGAAAGAGATCCTAGGTTTGTAAAACACATGGATCATCCACACAACACCAGTAACCAATCGTACGCATGGTGTTATCGTGTGATCATCATCTCCATGTATACCCTTCCCACCCCGTTAAGGTATTAAGCACGGAATGGTAACATTACCTACTACGTGCTATTACCTATCCCACCTATCAGTCCCTGGGGAATTTATACTAAAAGGAGGGAGCTTGGCTTTTCAAAGGTTTTAAAAGGATAAAATTCTAGGGCGACAACCAAAATACATAAAGCAGTTAATGGGAAATAAAGACAATTAAAGGCTCAAGTAGGCTCCTCACTTAAAGAAATGAAATTTTTAGCATGTCTTGCACATACTGTTTAGGTCCTTGATTAAAATTAGCGTAGGAAGAATTGATTTACCACATATTTCCCAGATAGGGAGTCCGAATTAGTCATGTATAGATGGAGTTGGTGAAAACTGACAGTTGATTAATTATCTAACCATTTGTCTGTGTTAAATAGGACCTATAGGCATGATATCTATTAATTCAGAGACCGGGGGAACAAACTGATTGCAAAAAAAAGTTATTATTGGTTATAAGATTACAAGTTCTATGAGTGTTAGACGAATTACCACTGATGTTAGATTTAAAAGGCGAGTGGGCAATTCAGATTTAGTTGGTTACTCCTATAGGCATACTTTCTAGGCATTACTGATTTTGTTATGCAGAAATCATATAGGCAGGTCATCTATATATGATTGATTATTTTTAGATCCTATAAGTGGATTTGCCTAATGATGGATGCACATGCAAAAATGCAGGAAGTCCTATAAGCAGATTAGCTATATGATATGTAGACTTTCATAGACATGGCATCCATACGAAAAGGTAGAAAATCCTAGGAACATGGTATCTATGTGAAATTGCAGAAGAAGCCTACGAACATGATATATATATGAGGTGAAGAATTTAATTAGTTAACTATATGAGGATGCAGAATTTTAGAGACAGTGTTTCCCTATAGTCATGATATCTACGTGAAAATGCAGGGTTTGAAAATAATAATCCTATGAATATGATTTCTATGTGAAATGCAGAATTTGAAAATGGTAACCTATTTACATGATTTCTAGGTAGAATTTGAAAGTAATAACCCTATGAACATGATTTCTACCCCTTTGGCATGCATTCAATCCCATCCCTTTTCACTAAACCCCAGTAGTTATTACAAAGCTTATTACAGACCAAGTGAATCAAAGAAATAATAAAATACATCATTGATTACATCTACATCTAATCAGCCTAACCCAGGCTCAAAGTCTAATAATATGAGATAAACCAACTTCCGGGATCGGATTTTCAAAGCCTTTCTCTTATTTGGGATGTGTCAACGTTCCAAGGGACTTCAAGAGTTCCAAGCAATGCTTACACCCCAAATATCATTGCAGAACATATTATAGTGCAGTGTGGAAGGGCCAGCCCTCAAATGTCCAAGTTCAGAGGGGAACTCTAGGTTCCCAAAGCAAGGCTTATAAGAGAGGGGTAGGACTTAAAGACTAGGAGTAAGTGTAAGTGCAATGGAAGGGAATTAGGGGGAGCCAGTGCAGGCTAGTGGTCATGCCTAGCAACTGGGCTGCTGGAACACCCCTGACCAGCCTGTCAGCCTTAAAAATTAAGAGTTAGGACCTTATTGAAGGTCAGGTTCAACCTTGGACAGCAATTGGGATGCTGCCAGGCCATACCTTAACTCAGCATACATAGGGGAATGAGGGTGTGGGAGTAATTATTTACACTATCAACAAAGAAATAGAGAAAGAACAGGCATATCACATATATACTCTAAAATTAACTTTGCAGAGAACTGAAGGCAAGCATAGATGCAAAGACTATAAATAAACACGTTGGGAGAGATACTGAAATTAATTTTAGGGCATACCAGTTCAAAAAAGCAAGTAGGGAGAAATAGTAGACTTGTGGAAGCCAAAGTGCAATCAAGAGGCAAGAGTGTAGGTTTTTAGAAGAGAGTTGTGATTTCTATATGCTTAAAAATCGTCTGTGTGTTAATGAAAGAACGGGGTATTTATAATTGAACACAGGTGTAGAAAATAAGGCAAGAATCATAGTTTAGTAGTAATTATGGAACTATGTACCAATTAAAATCAATCAATATATGGACTTCCATTAATTAAGGAGATCAAATTTAAACGGTAATGGGAAGAATTTATTTAAGGAAGGAGATCAAGTAAATATCTTGTGCAGAGCAGACAAATAAGGGTAAACACATAGAAGATGTTTAAGGTAAAAGTCCAGTGGTACATGATTTGTGTAAATAACGAAAGGGAATCAGTAAAACAGCCAGTAAAAGAACCAAGTTGAAAACCTTGTTCGAGTCAGAAAAGAGGTAAAGGAGAGTTTTAATTTAGGGAAAAATCAGTAACAATCAAGTAAGTAACATTAAAGGGATTCAAAATCAATTAACAATTGACAAAACCTTTGAAAGAGAAGTTCTCACATATAAAACACATAGACATGTCAAGCAAGAAGAATGTCATGCTAATTATGAAAGACTAGCAAAAAGGTTTCAAAATCACAAATGCAAAAAAGTTCAAATTCAATTCATATACTTGGAATGAGTCTGAGAGTTTAAGGTTTCAAAGTAGAACCCTTGTCCAAACATAAAACCAAACATGCCAAAGAAACCCCCAAATCCTAGGGTTTTTAAACTCGAAATCGATACAGAGATTAGAAGGCAAGCTATTGAAACAGATTTAGAGACCTGTTTCAGAGTCTCATGAGAAACATACAAGCACCATAGCAGGTTCAAGGCAAATAGAACATGGATATTGACTTGAAGTACAGGGAACAAGTTTCAAGAAAAGCTTGGAATTTAAACGAGTTCAGGTAGTGCAAACTTAAGGAAACAGTCGATAAAACACATCTAGAAAGAACCCAGACAAAGTCCGGTAAAGGCAAACAAAGGACTAAAACTCAGTAGGAAAAAAAAGTAAAGAAACACATAAGATAGGCATGTGATAGCATGATATTGAAACGAGTAGGAAACAGAACAGAGCACCACAGAAAAACTTCATAATACAGCAAATATAAGAACACACAAAAAACATGCGAGTCAGAAAAGAGCAAATAAGAACATAGCAGGGATCGATTCACCAAGAAAAGAAGAAGAAGAAGAGTCAGAAACATTTTTAAGCACCTTTTCCAAAAACCCTAATCGAAAAGAAGTAACTTTTGAAAGTTTTACGAACCTCGATAGTTAGGGTTTCAGATGAACCCTAAAGATGAGAAAGGCTTCGAAAATGTCTGATCTAAGTCGGAAAAGGTCAGAATCAGGTTCAGAAGACCAACAGCCGCCAGAGCAAGGCCGGAGATGGCCGGAATTCTCGAATTCGTGAAGGTCTGAGTGAAAACCCTCTAGGTCTGGCCTCAAACCTTCGAGCAACAAGCATGTAAGAGGTGAGTATAGGCTGTCCATAGCCTGAAAAGCCATGGACTCCGATGAAAATACGGGGAGCAAAGTAGGGGGAGGCTAGGGTTCCGAAGAACCTTCAGAGAGTTTGAGAGAGTTTGGGCGTTCAAGGGCGGCTGAAGGTTGGAAATGAATTAGGGTTGGGGGTAGTCGGTGAATTAAAAAGGAAAGGGTTAATCTGAATCGTTGATCTTCTAGATCAACGGCTATGATTAAAGGGGGAATCCGATTGGGTATTTAATTGGGATATGGATTGGGTTGATTTTAAAAATGGACCGGTTGAAATTGGGTCCAAATTGGGTCTGTAATGTGGCTATAATTGGAATGTAAATGGGCTATACGTTAAATAGCCAATTTTCCACTTTTAATTTAATTAAAATAGTTAAAACAATTTTTAAAACCAATTAAAAGCACTAAATTGATTAAAAATACATAAATATTAATTTAAAAATAATGTGAGAAATTTTAAAATTGTAAGATGCTATTAATCGCAATATAGGCTATAATTGTAATTTTAGCTTAAAATATCGAATAAATTTATAAAAAATATGCAAAAATTACCTCAATTACATTGTGATGTAAATATGATGAAGGAAATAAATTGCTCGCCAAAATGATAGTTTTGGGAATAATTATTGGATTTTGTACTGTTAAAACAAAATTAAAAAAAAGATTTTTAAAAGCTATTTAAAAATTAGAAAAATGTCAAAACTTCTTGGGCATACTTATATATACATGTACATGCTTTTTTTGAGAATATTTTGAGTATAAAAATGGATAGGAAAAAATTGGGTATCAACAGACCCTAGCGCCTTTCTTCCCATTAGATACAACTTAGCAATATTCTCGTAGCATAATTTAGTGTTAATCATTAGTTTTATAATAGTAGTTATAAAATCAAAAACCAAGAATGTTTGAAGTGATCATTAGGAGTACAAACACATCTCTAAACTAGCCAAAAAATCCAACTCTACTACTAGCTCCCTGAGGAAATCGATCCCGACCTCTATTCGGGTAAAAGCTACTAGGACCCGCTCTTCCTACCTTGGTGTAGCATCGAGTTGATCTGGGGCTTGTGATGACTTTTAGAATGATTGCGGCCTAAGGCCAGATGTGAGGGTACACTGAGTGATATGAGGCCGAGGGCCTGAGATACATATATATGCCATGAGGTGGCTTGAGTGATAAAAGGCCGAGAGCCAAGAGTTGATGGCACGAGATGACTTGTTATTGCGCTTGGGCCGTAGGTGGCCCCTCCAGAGTCTATATATCCCCAGTGACCGCGGGTACCCGTTGTGATTTGAGAGTGAGCTCGAGGGACTGTTATTGTTCTGAGAGTGAGCCCAGGGGCTGATATTGTTCTGAGAGTGAGCCCAGGGGCTGATATTGTTCCGAGAGTGAGCCCGAGGGGCTTATATTGCTCTGAGTTATGCCCGAGGGGCGAACCTTTATGTGTTCGTCTTTTATATTTACATGTCATTTTACTTGTTATACTGTGGTATTTGTGCCTGAGGGTCATATTTTCTATGCTTATCGGCACTAACTATTTTGCATTCATTTGCGTAACTATTGAAAAAGTCATTTTCAAAAGAGGTTTAAACTATGCTAAAATGTTTCTGATGATTTCACGGCTTCATTGCTTTTCTTAGAAGGTTTTACAATGCTTCTATACAATATGTTAATTTGCTTTGTGTGATTTCTTGCTGCTCAGTTTTTATTTACCTTTATTACTCACTGAGTTGGAGTACTCACTTTATTCCCTACACATTGTGTGCAGATGCAGGTATTTAGACACCTGGTAGCGAGTTTTTGGCTAATTGGAGGCAGGGTTATCGGAGTTTAGCTAGGTGGATGTCAGCATTTGCAACATCGCTTTTCTCCCTTTTCGTTCATCAGTCCTATTTTGTGTATGTCAGGCCTTTTAGTTTTATTTATACTCTAATAGATGTTCATGAATAGTGACACCCCCGGTTTGGGCTGTGTTTAGGTTGTATTTTCGCATTGTTATGGTATTATCTGCTATTTAAAAATTACTAAATCATGTTTTAGCCTATTTATTTATTGTTTAGTTGTTTGACTTCGATGGAGATGTGTGGGCTAGCCTTGTCTTCATGAGAGGTGCTATCACGATCGGGTATGGGTTGAGGGTCATGACAAGTTAATATAATAGCTTAGGTTAAATAGGTCTCACGAGTCATGAGCAGGTTTAGTAGAGTCTCACAGATCGGTACGGAGATGTCTGTATTTATCCTCGAGAGGATGCAGAACCTTTAGGAAAGATTTCACATTCTTGAACTTTTATCGTGCGTCCTTGATTCAGCTTGAAATATAACTCTTATAATTCCTTCCATGCATTCGTATGCGTGAATGAGTGCCCAGTATCAGATGTGCATTGATGGCTTGTGATTCCCTGATCGAGGGGTGAGATGTGATCTCTGTGAGTTGATGTTGGGCCTGCCTGGAGGACTTGAGGCCGAATATTTATCTATAGCTTAAGCACCGAGGTGCTGATTGTGTGAACAAGTGTTTTTGAACTTATATGTTTGGTAGTGTCCTTGTTAGTAAAAGTGACGGTTATGGCTATGTGATGAGTATGTTGTGACTACGGGATATATTTATATGATTTAGAAGCGACAAGAAGGGTCTGCTAGAGGATAGAAGACTAGTAGGTATTTGATTTTCATTTTGATTTGAGGTATAGCCCCAAGTATGGGCGTGTGAAGAATCTTTTCATGCCTCCTAGTTGGGAATAGAGTAAATTTCATATGATTATATGAGTTTAGACTCAGGAAGACTAAGTGACTGCGTAGTGGATATGACAGTGGAAGGTATAAAGAAATGCCAGCTTCATGCAAAGCAGGTGGGTTAACTCCTGCAAAATGTTCTGAGTTTGTGCGATCCTTATATCGTCTGTTTGAAGATATCAATTTCTAGCAAAAGATATGTGATATTATTTGAATCTGGGTCACTTATGAGAATGGGTTTAATTGTTACGAGAGTAAATGCGAGATTTGCAGAAGATATGAAGTATCAGATGCTCTGTGTTCCACGAGCTTATGAAGGATTGAGTTAATCTCACTGTGGTATTATGGCAGCAATAAAGTATATGCGTTATGAGTTGTTGTGTGTATTTTGATCTATGGCTTCGAGCAAAGTGGGGGTAGTTTTCTATTAATTAATTGAATGCACAGTTATGTGCTATGTTGGTTCCAGTTTGAGGCATGCTGGTGAGTCAGTTATGGCTTATAGAGATTGAGATCGAGGATGTCTCGAGTAAAGGGGAATTTTGACAAAGGTTATATTATGCTTTATAGGTGCATGAGAATCACGGAATGGCTTGATTTGTTATTGGTAATGGATACTCGATGCATAAAGCAGGAAGTGGCTTGGTTGTTCTAGAATGAGGTTATATTCTACGGTGCCAGAGTGATAATGAGGCAGGGGTTGCTTTGTTCGTTTGATCGGGCTAATTGCAGAGTGAGTAGAGTGAAGGACTTGCGAGAATGGTTCTAATGTGTTCAATATTTTACATGTAACAATTGGTTTTCTTAAAGTTGTATATGTGATTAGAAACTGAGTTTCCATTGGAAGAGGTCAAGACTTGTTGTATTCCTACGTTAATTATGGGATTCTGTGTATCAGTACTAGGAAGGTAAAGGTGACGGATTTAGATTCGCAAGAAGTTCTTCAGAGTAAAGTATTTTGGAGTGTGGTACTTTTGAGAATGTTTATGAAAGTATTTAGCAACTTGTGAACCTTAGACGGTATGGTGTTATGCTTGGTTCCATGTGGTAAGTCTGAGTTGAGTAATTGTGGTGCTACAGCAAAAAGGAAATATCAAGTTGAACATGAATCAGAAGGAAATTTAAATAGATGGGGTAGCTTGGTAGTAGACCGGACCGGTATGGTGAGGATATGATTTGTTCCTTGTGTGTATTCGAGGTAATGAGTTCTTACAGGTATTTTGCGTCAATTCTCGTAAGTTTTGATAGCATGCTTAGATTGGTCGAGTTAGAAGGAATCAGTGTTGGCAGGTCTGATTGTGCAAGGGGAACTCGGAGAGTTCTTGATGGTTTTTACCACGGTTTTGAGATGTATATTTTTTATGGGTATGTGGAGCATGGGATGTATAGTGATTTTCTTCTAGGTGGGACTAATGGAAAGTTCTTGACTAGCTGAGTACGTAGATGTTTGTGGCTCGGAAGGGAGATGAAGTTCTCATGTTATCCTAGGGTGGTATGGTATATGCGATATGTTATAGAGGATTGAGATTTGCGTGTGTAAGGTTACGGTTCCGTTCTGAATGAAAAGTCATAAAATTCTTAGGCAGCACGGGCAGTCTTAGGTGATTAGAGAAATGAGCTTCAGATGATTAAGGAAATGGTATTGCTAATCATAGTGATTTGACAAGGGTATATGTTTCAGAAAAGGCAATGTGATTAAGTTGATAGTACTTCCGTAGTACTGCGGCACTTTCTTATTAGATCGACTGTTGATATTCAAGTTTGCTTGATGGCATAGGGGAATTTTAGAATATCTTTTGTGGAATGATTGGGTACTTGAGGTGTGATATGTATTCGGACGGCGGAATTTGGGATCAGGTATGGTGATTTGTGTGCTATTTGGGGTTGGAGACTGGGAGTTCTCATGTTCAGGCTATATTGTTGTTGTGAGTCGCGTGTATCGGCTGTTTAGTGACTATCGGGGTCTGGAAACCCGAGCAGATCTTTTATGCTTGGTATGCTGGATTTGGAAAGGATATTTGGTTCAGACTGGTTGTCCTCGTGTTGTGTCATTCTGGACTATTGCGCCAAGATGGAACTGTTGGCCATGCTGGGAATGCCACGGATTGAGTGGTGAGGTACGACAGATTATGTCCTAGTAGGGTTGTTTTATATTTCCAAGACCCAGCAGACGACTGGGCAGGATTGTCCCTCTTATTTAGATTTTCGTGATGGATGTCAGTGCAGAGGCTTCTACCATTGATTCAATTCCGGTGGTGAGGGACTTTTCGAATGTGCTTCCTGTGGCCGAGCATGTCGCCGAGCAGGGTTGTTGATTTCGATATCGGTTTGATGTCGGGCATCTGTCATATGGCACCAGTAGAGTTGTGGGAGTGGAAGGAGCAGCTTCAGGTGTCCTTGATAAGGAGTTCATTGGTAGGCTAATGTGGATGCGTGTTCTAACTTGAGTCTGCTTGATTGGATCTGAATTGTATTATTGAGGAATGTGTTTATTCGACTGTTATTGAGCTTATTAGTAATCTGGTGAGATCAATGAGTTGCCTTTCTGTGTTTCGAGGTGTTGTGATTTGTTGGTTATGGGCACATATGGTGTGGTTCGTTTGAGGTCTCATAGTGGAAGTCGAGCGGGAAAAGTAATTGGATGTTGCTCGGTGGATGTCATATCTGGCATATGCTATTTGTTTCACCATGGGTGTAACGACTTGCTTTGGGTTCCAAACATCAAATTGTGCGTGGATGTCGATTCCAAGCACAGTAACTTGATGTGTTTCTTGTGGAGCGGTTTTTAGATAGGATCGCGCATTGTAGTGAAGCTACGTGGAGATATGACCTTTCCGGTTAGATTCATGTGTTCTATTTCTATGATGTGAGACGGGTTCTCAGCCTTTTGTTGTGATGGTAGTGGTGAGCTTGAGGTACATCTCTTTTATTTGAGTGACTTTCATGATTTGAGTATGTTCGGACCGTTGCTTATTGGTGCGCGTATTGTGCAAGTTGTGGCTTAGACCTATATTAATTTGTCATGTCACCAGAGTGGTGTGTTGGGTTAGAGGGTATCATTGAGATCATTAATGAATGTGAACGGGTTTGATTCAGCATGTCGGAAGGATAATATCGAGGTTCGGCTTGGAAAAAAAAATTGCTATGGTAATTGCCAAGGAGAAGTGGCTTCATGAATGGTTGACCTGAGAAATGGTTATGGCTTACCGCGTGTTTTAGTATTATTGACAATATATGAAAGTGTTGGGATGAGATTTTAGTTGATAAGAGGTTTTCTACCGGTATTTGGTTGTTGTGTACAGCTGCTGTGAATAGAAGTTATCGTTACGAGTGTTTAAGTTATGTGGTATATCATGTAATTGCACCTGAGGTTGCAGGTATTGTTTATTACCGATGGTTCGGGCTTATTCTGAATATAGATGTGGGTTCTGATCTTGTGTATAATTTAGGAAATGGAAATGTGGTTCAAAGGTGTATGGGCTAGATTGGGTTGTGAAATTTCAGTTACAATGTGCTATCAGACCTATATGAGATAGGGTAAGGTGGGATCACCCCGGGTATATGCATGGTAAGGTTATTCAGCGATTGGTTGGTTTTTGGAACAACTATGAGCACGTTCGAGGACGAACGTTTGTTTATGTTGGGGAGGATGTGACGACCCGACTAGTCGGCTCATGAGTTATCGCTCCGTTTCCCCTATTTCTGCTTCTTTATACTTTTTTATCCGTGTTTTGTGGTATCGGGTTAGTTGGATCTAGTCTGGAATAATTTTTGATAAGGTTTGAGATACTTAGTCCCTTTTAAGGAAGCTTAAGATAAAAAGTCAACCAAATGTTGACTTATGTGTTAGAGGGCTCGGATGTGAGTTACGATGGTTCAGTTATCTTTGGGAGGTGATTTGTGACTTGGGAGTGATCAGAATGGGTTTTGGAGGTTCGGAGTAGAATTAAGCTTGAATTGGCGAAGTTGATATTTTGGTGATTTCCGGTTGGTAAGTGAGATTTTGATCCAAGGATTGGAATGGAATTCTGACAGTTGCAATAGGTTCGTTATGTCATTTGGGATGTGTGTGCAAAATTTCAAGTTATTCGGACGTGTTTTGGTAGGGTTTTTTTTTATCAAAAGCGTGTTTCAGAAGATTTTAGAAACTTAGGCTTGAATCCGATGTGTTTTGAGTGATTTGATATTTTTTGAGGTGTTTTGATGACCGAAACAAGTTTGAATGATGTTATGGGATGCGTTTGCATGTTTGGTTGAGGTATCGAGGTCCTCGGGTGAGTTTCGGGTGGTCAATCGGACCATTTCATGTTGTTTCAAATTGCAGAAAACCAGCTGAAGTGTTGCAGACAAATTGTTCTTCACGTTCGCGAAGGGTGTTTCTGTGTGATGATAATTTTTTTTTTTACGCATTCGCGAGTGCGGGAACACAAACGTGAAGGTGGAGGACTCATGTGCATAACGGACACGAGACTGGGGCCGCATTCGCGTAGAGGAGTAAGGTGAGGCTGAGCTTCAGAGGATTTAACTCATCGTGTTCGCAATGGGCTGAACGCGGTCGCGGAGGGTTGCCTGGGTAAAGCTTCGCGTTCGTGGGCTAGGTGTCGCATTCGTGTAGGAGAATTTTGGTCAATGTACTTTTTGTGCTTTGCGAACGTGAGGCTTTGACCAAGTTCGTGAAGAAGGAATTCTGATCGCTGGGCAGAATGTTTAAAAGATGGGTTTCGCGATTTTTTGTCTATTTTCTCCGTTATTGAGCAATTTTTGGAGCTTTTGAGAAGGATTTGAAGAGGGAATCGAAGGGAATCACTTGGAGGTAAGATTTTTGAACTTAAAACTCGATTATCATGTGAATTCCACCTAGAAATTCATGAAATATAAGCCTAGAAATCAAGAACTGGGGCTTGAATTTTGAAACCAAACAATTGGGGTTTGAAGGGCTAATTGTGGATGTATTTTGATGTTCTTAGTATGTATGAACCCATGGGGAGATAAGGAATCTAATGATGTGAAAAATTTTGAGTTTCGAGAAGTGGGACCGGGGCTCAAGTTTTGGTAATTTCGGGATTTGTGCATGTTATTGATTATTTATGTTTGGGCTTTATTCCCTTAGCATATTGTAATGTATTCGTTCTGATTTTTGATAGATTCGACGCGCGTGGAGGCTGATTTGAGGGGCAAAGGCGTCGCGAGCTAGAGATTTCGCCGGTTCGAGGTGAGTAATGATTGTAAATGATATTCTGAGGGTTTGAAACCCCGGATTGCACATTGTAGTGCTATGTTAAGGTGACTTGCACGCCAGATAGCGAGCGTGGAGTAGAGCACGTTAGGGATTGTGACTTGGTCCATCCCGATTGATGAATTTACCGCGTATTACTGAAAATTATTTGTTAACATCATAACTTGGGCTGATTTGCCATATTTGGGCTTTTTGCCAACTATTGGAACCCTTCGGGGATTTTAATCACTGTCACAACCCAAAATCTAACCATGGTCGTGATGACTCCTATCGTGTTACAAGACAAGCCTATTTCCCAAAATATTACTACTAATTAATTTTAAGGATTTAATAAAACAATACCAAAATTCAAACTTCTCATAACTAAATCAACTCTAAATATAATTAATATAAAAATACGGAAGCTAGCCCCAAACATCGGGGTGTCACTAAGTCATGAGCGTCTAAAATTATGAACTACGATATATAAACTGTCTAACTGTCCAAAAGAAGAAATGACGAAAGGAGTAACAAGGTCTTGTGAACGCTGGCAGCTACCTTGCAATCTCCACAGATAGCCTGCCTAAAATCAACAATCGCCACGCTCAAACTTACATGGATCTGCACATAAAGTGCAGGGTGTAGTATGAGTACAACCACCTCAGTAGTAACAGAAATAACTAAGGAATTGAGCAGTAGTGATGAGCTAAGGAAAATAGTCCAATTATTTATTTTCATAATTTACAATAAACATGAATAAGCAGGTAAATTCCATAAAAGCAACAAATACCACAAACAAGTTAACAGGTAAATGCAACAACAATAAAAATAAATGCAACCTCACAACAATGTCACTTCATCACTCAACACTCGCAATCAACACTCAATACTCAACACTCAATAGACTCAACACTCTGCGCTCACTAGGGGTGTGTACAGACTCCGGAGGGGCTCCCAAAGCCCAAGCGCTAAACACGGA